>JAGDYQ010000130.1:1636940-1663127 GCA_021962125.1 Bulinus truncatus | reverse complement strand
AAATATTGGCACACATGTATTCGTCAGACTTTCCTTTAAATATTGGCACACATGTATTCGTCAGACTTTCCTTTTAAATATTGGCACACATGTATTCGTCAGACTTTCCTTTTAAATATTGGCACACATGTATTCGTCAGACTTTCCTTTTAAATATTGGCACACATGTATTCGTCAGACTTTCCTTTTAAATATTGGCACACATGTATTCGTCAGACTTTCCTTTTAAATATTGGCACACATGTATTCGTCAGACTTTCCTTTTAAATATTGGCACACATGTCAGACTTTCCTTTTAAATATTGGCACACATGTATTCGTCAGACTTTCCTTTTATTGGCACATGTATTCGTCTTTTCCTTTTAAATATTGGCACAAATGTGTTCGTCAGACTTTTCTTTTAAATATTGGCACACATGTATTCGTCAGACTTTTCTTTTAAATATTGGCACACATGTATTCGTCAGACTTTCCTTTTAAATATTGGCACACATGTGTTCGTCAGACTTTCCTTTTAAATATTGGCACAAATGTGTTCGTCAGACTTTTCTTTTAAATATTGGCACACATGTATTCGTCAGACTTTTCTTTTAAATATTGGCACACATGTATTCGTCAGACTTTCCTTTTAAATATTGGCACACATGTATTCGTCAGACTTTCCTTTTAAATATTGGCACACATGTATTCGTCAGACTTTCCTTTTAAATATTGGCACACATGTATTCGTCAGACTTTCCTTTTAAATATTGGCACACATGTATTCGTCAGACTTTCCTTTAAATATTGGCACACATGTATTCGTCAGACTTTCCTTTTAAATATTGGCACACATGTATTCGTCAGACTTTCCTTTTAAATATTGGCACACATGTATTCGTCAGACTTTCCTTTCCAAGTGTGACGTCACATTTTTTATATATTTCTAATTTTATTTCTAATTTTATTTCTAATTTTATTTCTAATTTTATTTTTTAGTAAAACTTAATAGTTTTAAAAATAATTTTCAAAAAATTTTGTGAAACACTTGAATTTGTTTTATGTCAAAATTGCATGAAATGCATATCTTTTCAATGTGTTCTTCACAATTCCTCATGCTAGTTAGGAGCGCTAAAAAACTGTTGCAAAGCCTTGTTTTATGTGTAGCCTTACCAAAAGTGTTATTAATTCTTTGTTGTCTGCTGTATAATTATATCACTGATCAAGAAATTTGGAATTTGTATTATAGTACAAAAAAGTAATTGAAGTTGTAATCCATCACTTCGTTAAAATAATCTTGATGCCTTATTTCTTGCAACCAGTGCACCAGGAAGGAATGCTTATAATCGCGTGGAACGTTGAATGGCTCCATTTAAGCAGAGAACTGTCTGGTGTCATATTGCCAAATAAACATTATGGCAGTCACTTTGATTCGCAGGGCAGAACAATAAATGGGGATTTGGAAAAAACAAACTTCAAGTTTGCAGGTGAAACTTTAGCTTAAATCTGGGTCGCATGTGATTGTTGACCAATTTCCAACAGTTGCAGAATATATCAACCCTGAGAAATCTGAATTATATGCAACAGGACTGATGTCGAAGGATAAGGAATAGTTTTACCATCATGTTCATACCAGACAATACTTCACTCAAATTGTGAAATTTCAGGACATAAAATGTTGCGACAAAGTACGGAGCTCATTTTTTCAACGTTTTACCTCTCGAGATTATTTCCTCAATCAACCAAACAACTGATGGACTCAGAGCTTCAGAAAGAGCAGATGCAGATGCTCCTAAATGTCCTTCATTGTTTGTGGCACACACTCTCAAATTTGATGACATTATGCCAAGATCAACAGGAGTTTTTAAAGTGCAACCATATGATCTTTATTGTCCATCGTTGCAGACCAGCTTACATGATCGAATTCGCAAAGAGTGTCACTTATATTTTGCCTCAAAAACAATGTTGAAGAAACATACAGGATAACACAGAGCTCGGGCGCAGGAGAATGTAAAAAAATAAAGTTCCCTTAGCCCTAAAGGGCCATCGGGGCAGATGAAGTGTAGAATTCATCTGTTTCTATAACCTAGGCATATGAAGGGATTGTGTGGTTAGCACAACGCCCAGCCGCCTTTACTCCCCTAACATAAAGTCAGGTACCATGAAAAATCCTAAGGTTCTCATTTAGATTCGAATCATGGACCCTATAAGAATGTGCCAACCCCAAATTTTCCAGATTCAACTCAGATAAAAACCGTCCTTTGAGAATCGCTGCTAGAAGGCAAAGAGAACTCATGGCAATTATTGGCAGAATCAGCCCCGTAGCGTGAAAATTCTACAGCAGGGGCCGGACATTCTACATCAGAGGCCAGGCTCTACTAAGTAGAGCAAATAAGCAGAGGGGGGGGTCAGACAAAGCGCGGGTGGGCCCGGCCCCCCTGCCCCCCAGCACGCTACGGGCCTGGGCCGAATGGAAAATGCACATTCAGAGGATGTTGAGTGGCTAGGTGTCAATAGAATGCATAATCGGAAGATTATCTCAAAGTTGACCTCACCCATAATAAATGAAAAGGTAGCAGGTAAATGATGTTTATCATATAATTGTCAAGTCAAATTTTTGCAATTTTTTTTTTTCAAATTCAATTGATTGAGTTACTGTTTCAAAGAATAACTGTGGCATCTGTTGACAATTAGTTATTCTACTATTAAAGTCATTTAATAATGTGATAGTTCTTTTAATATTTATATTTTAAGGCAGTTTAATAGTGAAGTGCGATTTAAGTTTTCGAATTAAATTTTAATCAGTTGTTAATAAAAAAAAAAATTCGAAAGTGTGACGTACTTTGGGGGGGGGGGCCGAGATTTGTGACACTTTGTGACAGGGGGGAGGGGGGGTCGAAAATCGTCAAAAATAGCGTGACGTACTTTATGGACTGCCCCACACATGTATTTGTCAGACTTTTCTTTTAAATATTGGCACACATTTATTCGTCAGACTTTCCTTTAAATATTGCCACACATGTATTCGTCAGACTTTCCTTTTAAATATTGCCACACATGTATTCGTCAGACTTTCCTTTTAAATATTGCCACACATGTATTCGTCAGACTTTCCTTTAAATATTGCCACACATGTATTCGTCAGACTTTCCTTTAAATATTGCCACACATGTATTCGTCAGACTTTCCTTTCAATCAAACTAAGAAAGGCGATATCAATTTGAGAACCGCAAGTGCACATGACGCCACTCGTGCAATGCATTCGTTCTGAAGCGAGTTTGCTTTTTATTTTATTAAAATGTTTATGTTTGATATATTTATTTACACAGACGTCATCCTGTGACATATTACGTTTTAAAAAAAAAGAAAAACTAATAAAATATGTCTGCGACTCATCATAAAGACAAAGGGGTCTGTAGGCTGAGAGAGTGAATGGACGTCTTTGTGTATTACGTCATGTTGACCTCCACGCCCAGTCATATTATAACCCACCCAGCTGCTCCGCCTTAACACCCTCCTGGGAGCGTGCCGAATCTGATGGGTTGGGTTCATAGCTCCAGTCTGTAGCTCTCTTATTGTACATTTTTTAGCCTCTGCTTCAAAACTTTCAACAGAGCTGTCAGTAATAGTATTACTTTGCTTTGCTCGTCTTAGTTTATAACGAGTGGTACTGAAGACAATGTTGAACGAATGGTCCGCCGGTAAAGCATTTGGCTCAGAAGCGTAACTAGGGTGGGGGAGAGGGGGTCCAAATTCGAAAGTCCCCTGGGTCCCAGTTTGAGGGGTGGTCCCCAAAAATATTTGTTTACATTAAATATTAAGTACATTATCTCATGTCATGGTGTCGAATGTCAAAATGTATGGGGCCCCTAAAAAGTCCAACCCCCCTCCCGAGCCCCTAAATCCTTAGGTTTGGCACTGACTCGGCTGTTAGCCTAAGGTCGCTGGTTCGATCTCCGGTGAGGATCAGTAGACATTTCAGGTCAAGTTAAAAGTACCTTCTTCCCGTGGTGCCTCCATGGCCATTACACTGATTGTTGTGGTGGGGATAGACGAAGGGCGAAAAAAAAGAACGTCATATTAGTGGTTTATAGGATCTCAGAGATTTCTACTCACCCTTAGAAGGACTTCACAAAAGATCATTCTTCACTCAGTGGCACATTAAAGTTCCTTTAGCCCTACTGGGCCATCGGGGCAGATGAAGAGTAGAATTAATATGTTTCTATAACCTCGGCATATGAAGGGATTGTGTGGTTAGCACAACGCCCAGCCGCCTTTACTTCCCCAACTTAAGTCAGGAACTCATTTAAAGCTGGGTGGACTTGTGGGACGACTTTGCACCAAATAACACCTGGAAAAATGTCATGGTTCTCACGGAGGATCGAACCCATGACTCTCAGGACGACAGTGGAGTATCTACACTACTCGGTCATCCGACCCACTCAGTGGTACATATTCATACATAATTCCGAAAAGAAATCGTGCACACAGACAGCAGTTAGGTGCGAAACACCAGAAGAGATCCATGCATACAGGGCCGCCGAAATGAAAACCGGAGACACACCCCCCCACACACACCCTCCGGAACAAAGAGGGGTTATGAGCGCCCTCCCTTATATTTAAAAAAAAAATCTTCACGGACGTATTAGTTTGTATGATACTTTGACCCTGGTGGCCGAGCGCGGATAACGAAGCGCTCGACTGTCAACGAAATTTTCATGTCATATCTCCCTTGGTGCCTCCATGGCCATTGCACTATCAGCAATGTTGAGAATGAAAGAAGGGCACCATATAAAAAAAAACAGTCTAAAAAAGGATTTCATCTCATCCTTACATGTACTCAACACACACACACACACACGCGCAAACGCACACGCGCACACGCACACGCGCACGCACACTCGCACACGCACACGTACACGCGCACGCGCACACGCACACGCGCACCCGCACGCGCACATGCGCACACGCGCACGCGCACACACACACACACACACCGGTCGTTTGTTGAGTATCGACTGACTACTCCCTGTGAACCTTTGCTGTTATTTTATTTTTTTGTTGTTTTTTTTTTTTAAAATTAACTCTTCCAGTAAATCTTAATTAATATTGCACAAACACACACACACACACACACACACACACACACACACAGCACCACCACCACCCTTTAATGCCTAATCAAAATGCTTGTTTCTGCGTGTAGGCTCACCACAGCTTTGAAGAAAGAAATACCTCAAGTTAAGAGCAGATTTAAGACTTGAGCCTATGACGACGCTGTCGTGTGAATGAGCTAAGCCGTCTATCATGGGGGGGAGGGGGGGGGAGGAAATATTCTCATTGATGCTGGTCTAACGTAGAATGAATTGAAGGAGATCCTTCCCCCCTCTCCCCCCTTTTCCCACTTAATGAGCATTGAGGATCCTTAGAATTGATGCCATACATTAAATAGTGCCCCCCCACACACACACAACCATTACATGGACAAAGTGCCGGGTAGGTTCTTTTCATTCTCCAATTAGCTTCCCCCAGGTTTGGATTGAAACTGGTCAGTGAACATGAAAACAAACGTTTGTTGGACATTGATTTATATACATATATATATATATATATATATATATATATATATATATATATATATATTGTGTGTGTGTTTGTGTTTGTGTGCGTGCGTATGTGTGTGAGTGTGTGTTTGTATGTGAGATGTATCTAATTAAGTTCCTCTGTAATGCGCGTGTTTCTCTGGGGTGGGGGATTTCTTTGAAAGTTTCTTGTTAACAGTTTCATGTTTGTATGTATGTGTATATATATGTGTGTGTGTGTGTGTGTGTGAAGAGAGAGAGAGAGAAAATGAGGGACAGAAGAAGAATCTGAGAAATTGAAAGTTTAAGTTTTTGCTTTCGTGGATTTCTTGTAAAAAGGACCAATTTTTAAACCAATCAATAAACGACTCGATGATGATCGACATAAAAACGCAAGAGGGGGAGGGATGGGAAAAGGTGATACAAAGTCCGTTAATCACATGAGGTGAAGTTTTTTTTCTGGCCTTAATTAATGAGAAATTTGTGTTTCATAGTATTTTATGCTAATATGGCTGTCAGGCTAATTTTAGCATAAACAGCGGTGAAGGTGTTAAGTGGTGAGTGCGAACAAAGTGAGGTGGTTGTGTACACTTTGAAGTGAATGACTTGTTCTAACGAAGGAGGGGGGGGGGGGGGTAAACCGAGGGCGAAGGGGGGAAGTGGGTAGGAAGAGGGGCGAGGAGGAGGTGAATTCTTTGAGAAAAGGTTTCGATAATCAGTCATTACAAATACTGGAAGTGTTAAGTTACACCTGACGATCATGTTAGAGGGTATGTAACGGTTTATGGAAACGTTTATAGATAATAAATGGCGAATTTCGTTAGCGCACAAATAATTAGATAGTTAGACGATTATACAGAAATATGCGCAGATAGATAGATAGATAGATAGATAGATAGATAGATAGATAGATAGATAGATAGATAGATAGACAGAAAGACATACAGATAGATAGACAGATAGATAGATAGATAGATAGATAGATAGATAGATAGATAGATAGATAGATAGATAGATAGATAGATAGATAGATAGATAGATAGATAGATAGATAGATAGATAGATAGATAGATAGATAGATAGATAGATAGATAGATAGATAGATAGATAGATAGATAGATAGATAGATAGATAGATAGATAGATAGATAGATAGATAGATAGATAGATACAAGTAGACAGATAATCAGAAAAACTGATTCATCGCTATATAGGCTTATTAGACTTGGTAATTGGTGGGTGAACGGGTGTTTAGAAAGATCATTTGATGAATTGGTCATTGATTGGTACGGTGGAAGGATGGAAAAAGTTAATGAATGGATAAATAGATAGATATATGCACACATTGATGCGTTTATAGATTTTTTTAAATACAAATATTTATAAATACATTTTAAAAAAAAACATAGACAGCTAGATAGATATTTAGATAGAATCACAGATAAAATAATAAACTGGTGAGATATTTTTCAAACCTATCTTTAACCTTACAACAAAAATTGAAAAAAAAAATCAGAAAACTTAATTTCGTTTTAGAATCGAAATAGCGAGTTCAAAGTTGAACATTTCAAGCCGTCACCAGAGAGCTCCACGTACCGGGAAAAGGGTGGGGGTCGGAGGGAGAGAAATATCGATTAAAAAGGAAAAAAAACTGTCACTGTTTACTGAAAGTAAGGGTGGGGGAGGGGGGGGGAATACCCAACAAGTCCAATGTCATGAGAAGGGTGACGGTACGATGGTGATGTATGGGCCCCCAGTGTCACATTGAGAGAACCACTCCATGAATAGCTTATTGGTTCTTACTCCATCATGCCCAATCTTAATGAGTTATTTATTGTTGTTGGTTTTTTTTGTTATCTCGGTACCGATTGGTGGTTATATTTAGACCTCACTCATAACGGTCATGTCAAGAGGTGGTCTTGCTGTTATGTTTGTTGATGCTGTTATTGTTGCTTATAAAAAATCTTTTCTGTTTTTACTTTCACTCTCTCGTGTAGCAGGATGGAAATGATTGGTCCCCGTGGCCAAACCATGTATGTGTGAGCTACAAGACCTTCAAAAAGGGAGAGGGGTATGATTCGGGAGGAAAAATAATTCGTCGTTAATTAAATAGGTTTGATTTATTGCTGGTGATAAACTTATATGATATATATATATATATATATATATATATATATATATATATAGGCCAAGTGGTAGGTTGATTTATTTTTATGTATCCGTCCAATAAGCGGATAGTGGGTTGCGCTATTTCGGGCACTGACACAGATATCCATATTTGGGAGAGAATCTTATTACACGTTTTTTTTTAGAGTTATTTACATGGAAAACTGACCTAGCTGGTGTCGAATGGGAGGGAACATTTCAGAGAGAGAATGTGTGTGTGCGTGTGTGTGTGTGTCTGTGTGATGGGAGGGAGGGAGGGGGTGTTCTACAAATTAATCACGGCACCGTGTTGATTTACCTCAGCGTAAAATTTTAAATATTAAGACTGTAATGAATATTTTACTGACTGATTGAAAGTTTTGTCACTATATAGAAATGTTAAGAGTCATTCTGCATAATGCAATGGTTCGGGGGCGCCAAATGGTATATTTTACATATAATATTATATGTTTTTCGCGGGGGGGGCGCTAAAAAGTATTAAAAAGGTAAAATGCCCCGGGCGCAAGTTGCCTTGACCCCCCCCACCTCGCTACGCCTCTGAGTATAAGTTCGATTAATTTAACATACGGTGTGCCATGTGTAAGGGAGGCTATGCGGTAAATAACGTAAATATCTTATTTTTAAATCACATATAGACAAGGGCATCCGCGAGGGGTGTTTTGTTTGTCTTAATACCCCCCGCCACTGATTTAATTAAAAGAACAATTCAAGTCTAAACAAGACTAAATACAGCTTAATGTTTTGTTAAATAAAAATAATATAATTTTACTTGTAAAATAATTTGTAGTAATATTTTCTACTTGAGATTATGCCAGCTTGGTTCATCTTTAAACTACGAATTATATACATATATATATATATATATATATATATATATATATATATATATATATATATATATATGTTACGGATCCTTTTATTGAAGATACTTGTAGAAGGTGTAATAAATCAGACAACACAAATCACGAAGTTAACTCCAGTGAAGTAACATCAAACAATCATTTAATACTTGAACATGAACTGACATAAAGGTAGAATCAGGAGGAGTACAATAGCAAACTGTAAATATGCATCCATCTACATCGATGCCCAAAGCTAGACTTTACTAATACATGCATCCGCATCCTATGATGCCCAGAGCTCGACTGATTATCAACAAACCATGTGCTCCCAACTGTCGGTTTTATATACGTCATTTGTACCAAATGACGTATACACTAAAGCTCCCAATATTTACACTCAAGATGGCGGAATGACGCCATAGATACTGCGGTGGGCGGAGCCTAGCGAATTGTGTCATCAAACTTAGACTATATTATTTCTCCACATTTCTCCCCTCTACCTAAGCATGATGTAATCATGTAAAACCCAATACTAATACCGACAAAAGGAAGCCACATGAAACAAAGTTCAATCATAGAACAAATCAAAATCATCATAACAACAAAATAAATTATACAATGATTAATCAAATCAATATTGCATGGAATTATAAATCAATACATGCAAACAATATAATAAATATCATCAATTATATATGTATGAACATATTGAATAAAATTAAAATTTCTCTTCATTTTTTTTTTCTTTTCGTCACTGATATTTACTATTTTATTATATTTTTTTTTTCTATGTGACTTGTTAACTTTTTTTTTTATGTCACTTGTTATTCCATTCAATTTTTTTTCATGTGACTTTTGTTTAGTTTCTTTTTTTTTTCATGTCACTAGTTATTCTTCATTATTTTTTTTTCAGTGACTTCTCTTTTTTTTTATCATAATCATCAATTATTATTAAATATCATTATGTCATCATATAAACATATAATACATGTAACATAGACATTATGGTAACCAGTTTCTTACTGCCAGGACATAGCTTGGTGAAGAAAAAATATTAAAATCTCTCCAATTCCCATTAATATTTCTCTCCGTGGTTGGAATGAAACCATAGTTCGCTCTTCTACCCTGATAATAAATATTACAGTCATTCTTGCAACATCTCAACAAACATGTCCTACATGAACAGTGGTAATGAGGGATAAATTCTGGTTCATTAAAATTTACTACATGTCTAACATGGGGATTTTTATGGGGATACCTACTGCAACTATTATTAGTTGTACGTCTAACTGTGTTAAAATGGTTGTATCGACCAATTGGTGGGTCCTCCCATTCATGGTTTTCATTTCTTTTATTTTCTTTTCCATACGACCATCTACTTGTTTCTCTGGTTTGATCACTATTACGTCCAGATTTCTTGATTTGTACATCATAATACCTTCTTTGTTTCTTTTGACTTTCACTGGGTACAATGTAATCTTTGTCTCTTTGACAATAATAGTTAGGGTTCTTTCTTTCTTTCAGTATTATCATTCTTGAGATTTGGTTATTCATTGATTTAAGTTCTCCTCTATGACATTCAGGGGTAAATGGAACTGAATGTTTTATAATTGTACCTGTAGCATAAGATTTATGTTGGATTTCTTTATTTACGTGTTTGCTTGCCTTATTATCTTGATTAATTAACTTACCATCTCTATTTCTGGGTATAGTTCTTTTGGCTACTTTGATATAATTGGCTTCTTTATCTCCAACTGACGATTCTACTTTATCCAATCTGTAAATTTTATCCTTCAAACTTCCATTAATCTTTGTTTGAGAAGATTTAACCACATCGACTGATTCTATTCTCTTAACAAGTTTATTTACAATCCTCTCTATTGCGTCTACCCTAATTGGTAGGTCTTCCAATGTAGTGCGAGTGTTTGATTTAGTACGTAGGTCATTTTCCCTGTCTAAAATCAATTTATTCAGTTCTGCCTGTATTTTTTCCTTCTCTGACTTGAGACGTTTATTTTCCAATTTTAATTTCTCATTTTCTTCACGTATGCTATATATATCATGTTTATCATCCCCAGCCTGCATTAATCTAGTAACATTGCACCTTTGTTCCTCACTTATCCTCTCAACTTCATTAAATCCTTCCATCAGTTTGTCATTGTCTATTGACACTGTCGATTTTTTCTTCTCTTCATCTTCTTTTTGTCTCTCTATAAATTTGTTTGAAAAAAATTCACCAGTAAAATTACCTAGCCTGCGGAATGTGGTCATTTTATCGCCCTCCACACTGACTCCAGGGGTAGCTGACATTCTGCTCCTCTCAAGCTCCAGGCGCCTTCTTTCCTTCATGATTGCCTGCATTCTAGCTTCCCGAACTACGGCTCTTTCATCCCTCTCTCTGTTCTTTTTCCAGTCTTTCTTCCCTCTCTCTCTGTTTTTCTTCCCTCTCTTTCTTTTCCCTTTCCAATCTTTCTTCCCTCTCTCTCTTTTCTTTTTCCTCCACCTCACACTCCCTCATAGAAACCCAGGATCGTAATTCCTGGCCTGTAAGGCCAAGTGCCTTACCATCTTCAATAATACTTAAAACAGATGACATGGCAGTAACCAAAACCAATTATAACTAATAAATGAAAATGTTTGATACTATATACCACACAAAAAAAAATCTATAATGTCATCAACATACAAGAAATAACTAAATAACTACAATATTTTTTTCCAAAAAACCAGCAAATTAAATGTTTTGGCTGCTCAGGGTGGACCCTATTTCAACCTCTACTGTATTAAATACAGAATTCCACCAAGAACAACAAACAAATAATTACACCAGATTTCAATATTCTAATAATAAATATATAAAAAAAAATATGCCAACTTACATATAAAGAAATACACAATAGTATGTTCTGTTCCTTGACTTCGATGGTTGATCCTCGGTGATCCCGGTCCGCGATGTTCGATGTTCTCCGATAGTGGGGTTGACTAACACACGGGTTGATCCTTGGTGATCCCTGTCCGCGATGGTCGATGATCCTTGGTTGATCCTCGGTGATCCTATGGTGGGGGTCCTCTGACGATGAGGAGGTGATTCCCAGCCACACGGTAACGTCGCCCCCGTCAGTACACAGCAACTCTGGCCACTTTAAACAGTAAAGTTGGCCACTTCAGCAACAGTAGGGTTGGCCTCTTCAGCAAACAGCAAGGTTGGTCTCTTCAGCAAACAGCAAGGTTGGCCTCTTCAGCGAACAGCAAGGTTGGTCTCTTCAGCAAACAGCAAGGTTGGCCTCTTCAGCGAACAGCAAGGTTGGCCTCTTCAGCAAACAGTAACGTCGGCCACTTCAGCAAACAATAGGGTTGGCCACTTCAGCAAACAGTAACATCGGCCACTTCAGCAAACAATAGGGTTGGCCACTTCAGCAAACGATAGGGTTGGCCACTTCAGCAAACAGTGACGTCGGCCACTTCAGCAAACAATAGGGTTGGCCACTTCAGCAAACAGTAACGTCGGCCACTTCAGCAAACAATAGGGTTGGCCACTTCAGCAAACAGTAACGTCGGCCACTTCAGCAAACAGTAACGTCGGCCACTTCAGCAAACAATAGGGTTAGCCACTTCAGCAAACAGTAACGTCGGCCACTTCAGCAAACAATAGGGTCGGCCACTTCAGCAAACAGTAACGTCGGCCACTTCAGTAAACAACAACGCTGGCCACTACAGAACACAGTTTTCACGGCGCACACCCAGGGTAGTGGCCGCAACGTAATTCACCGATGAATACTTAACCGGTAATTACAACGAGTCTTAATGTACTCACTCCGCTGCTCCTGAATCCAGCTAAGTCAGTCAGTTCGACGTCGGAGGTGCCAAATATATGTTACGTACTCCAAATAGTATTGAGTACTCAGTCGGAGGTGCCAAATATATGTTACGGGTCCTTATATTGAAGATACTTGTAGAAGGTGTAATAAATCAGACAACACAAATCACGAAGTTAACTCCAGTGAAGTAACATCAAACAATCATTTAATACTTGAACATGAACTGACATAAAGGTAGAATCAGGAGGAGTACAATAGCAAACTGTAAATATGCATCCATCTACATCGATGCCCAAAGCTAGACTTTACTAATACATGCATCCGCATCCTATGATGCCCAGAGCTCGACTGATTATCAACAAACCATGTGCTCCCAACTGTCGGTTTTATATACGTCATTTGTACCAAATGACGTATACACTAAAGCTCCCAATATTTACACTCAAGATGGCGGAATGACGCCATAGATACTGCGGTGGGCGGAGCCTAGCGAATTGCGTCATCAAGCTTAGACTATATTGTTTCTCCACATTATATATATATATATATATATATATATATATATATATATATATATATATATATATTTAATTCATTAATTTTTAAATGTATTTCAACTCAATATGACCAAGTACAAAGCAATCTATGGTTATATTTTTAGAGCTCATTCGTTGTATAGCAGTAAAGTTCCTTGAAGCACCTACGGGATCACCCGGAGAGATGAAGTGTAGAATCCATCTCTTTCAGTAACCTCGGTATATAAAGGGATTGTGTGGTTAGCACAACGCCCAGCCGCCTTTACTCCCCAGACTATAAGTCAAGAATCCATTTAAAGTTGGCAAAAAATTCCAAGCTTCGAACGCGGGACCCTTCCGGTCGACAGTCGAGCGCTCTACACCGCACGACCGCCTGTCCCCACCCCCCATTACTTATATAATAATAAAATATTGCGAATAATTTTGCTACCCCTACCCCCACCCTCAATCTATTCTGCAAGTGAAGCCTAGAGAAAAACGGAAGTTTTTACGATCTATCCTCTCATAAATAACAATACTATTTCAACACTACATCAACACTGAATAAACACTGTGTCAAAACCATATCAACACTAAATTAACACCGTATTAACACTGTATCAACACTATATCAACATTGTGTCAACAATATATCAACAATATATCAACACTGTTACAACGCTATATCAACACTATATCATTACTGTATCAACATCAGAGTATACCTGATCAGTTTTCGCTCCCAATCGAACTTAGTAATCACACTTTTAATCCTCAACGTGTCAGCAAACAGGAAGCTAATAAATGCCCAGTCTACTAAGTGCAGACCAGTTGTTTGATCCAATTAAACTCAATTATCACACATTAAAGTGGCCGCAACGTTATTTAAACTTGATATACCCTGTACGTAAGTAGGTCGAATTGGTAGATGTGAAAAATACGATTAGCTTTTCACACTAAAGTATATAGCACTTCATAAACACAACTGTACTCAGTAGATCATTAATTAATCCAGAATCTTATTCAACGAACCGTGATTCAGCCAATCAATGAAAGACATCTGTGATTGATCTTGCTTTATTTTCACTGTAACTTGTGGACGGATTAACACTATCGGATGTATTCAGTATTATATTGTAATGATTGCATTAATGAATGAACAGTCTTAATGATCATCTTTGCCCTTTATAAAAAAAACAAAAGGAAAGTGCACATAAATATAAGGATATTAATTGGTGTCGCTGTGTTGATTGATACTAGGATGGTTCTAACAATGTGGGTAAACTGTCCTTAAAATTTGACTACTTAGTAAACTATTTAGATGGTATAGTAAAAAGTGTGAAGAAATATTGTAAAATACAAACTACATAGGTAGGTAGAGAGATAGATAGATAGATAGATAGATAGATAGATAGATAGATAGATAGATAGATAGATAGATAGATAGATAGATAGATAGATAGATACTGACACATTTATAACGCAACAATAAATCTATAATATACTAAATATTTTAAAAAAAGATTCTCTGTTACAAATAATAAGAGAAATTAAAACAAGCAATTAAGCCTGTTCCATTCTGGACACAGGACGTGTTAGCGCATTTTCGTGTTATGTATCAGTACGTTTCTTAGCTTTCAGTAAATATTTGTAAATTTTGGAAATGTTTATAAATTCAATTGTGTAATGCATATATCTGTAAAAAAAAATTATAAACACGTTTCTTTATATTTGAAAAAAAAAATATTGTCTCTTAAATCTAACTACAAGTGGTTTGTGGTTACTGAAATAGGACTCATAATTGAAAACAATCGAAATTATAGTCATTTAATCGTCCGAAAACTCCGTTAATTGTTGCATAGCTCTGATACTTTCAATTAAACTCAGAACACAAGCTTACTATTTCATTTGATGAGTTTCTTAATAAATCTTGGTGAAACTACGTGCTGCAGTATTTCGCACCAAATGAATGGGTTATTGAACGTACAAGGTGTATATATAATATATAAGCCCCTTAGGAGCCCTGAAGCCCGGCCCTCAGAGGTCCTATCGCGAAATGAACTTTTGATGTACACATGGCAGGCCAAGACCTACAAAATGATATATACATCATGGGTCTAGGACTTATAGTTGCTGAGATATAGGGCGCTCCTTTATTAATATAGCTTATATAGTAAAAAACGGTACTTTATAAGCCCCCTTTTACGGCCCTCAAAGGTCAGATCGCGAAATGAACTTTTGCTGCACACATGGCAGGCCAAGACCTACAAAATGATATATACATCATGGGTCTAGGACTTATGGTTGTTGAGATCTAGGGTGATGACAGACAGACAGACAGACAGACAGACAGACAGACAAAACGGGGACAATAGAGCATTTTTTTTTTCGAAAATGCTCTAAAAACACTATCCCATAATCTCATACTCTGTTGGCGCATGTCAAGTGAACCCTGCAGAAGTCAAAGAGAAATGATGATGACATGAACGTTCTATGTCTGCTTGGAAGGCGGGCCCTGTGGCTTGTCAGTGCAGCGCCGTAGCGAGCTTAACTCGCGCCCGGGACGCAATACCTTTTTTAATACCCTTTTAGCGCCTCCTCCCCCCATTCGAAAACCATATAATAGTATATGTAACATATACCATTTGACGCCCTTTTGTGAGTAGCGCCCGGGTCATGATGCCCCCCTTTGCCTACACTTCGCTACGTTTCTGTGTCAGTGCTGTATCCGGTGGCTGACTATCTTACACGGAGGTTTATGGGGATGGATGTCCAGTTCCGGAATTAGCTCAGTACCACAACAGGGCGCCATGTGAGGATTACTATCTACGCTGTGGCGTAAATAGATCAGGGGTGGAGAGTGCGACCCGCACTTATTCTGCTTTGAACAAAGGGGCGGCATCCACTGTACTGCATTACCTTTGGTTATAGAAATGGGGCGACATCTGCTGTACTGCATTATCTTTGGTTATAGAAATGGGGCGACATCTGCTGTACTGCATTACCTTTGGTTATAGAAATGGGGCGACATCTGCTGTACTGCATTACCTTTGGTTATAGAAATGGGGAGACATCTGCTGTACTGCATTACCTTTGGTTATGGAAATGGGGCGACATTTTTTAAGAGCCCGCCCCGTATGCTACGCCACTGGGCTTACACTGTGTGGGGGGGGGAGTTGTCTTGTGGTAGCTTGCTCGACTATCGACTTGTGGGTACCTGGTTCGATCTCCTGTGAGGACCATTTGAATTTTTCAGGTCATGATCAAAAACTCTGTTTTATCTGTATCACCCGTGGTGCCTCCATGGACGTTGCACTATCGTCTATGGTGGGGATTTAAGTCTGGCACTGCAAAAATCGTCCCATTAGTGGTTTAAAGGATCTAAGAGATTTCATCTCATCCTTACAGGGACTACACATACACACACACACTCACACAAAACACACACTGTACTTACAGACTAATTAGACGTAATAAAGGTGGACTTTACTTTTTTTTTAAGAGTGCGTCTATTGATTTGGTTTCTTGTTTGATCGTAAGTCTAGCACACTGAAGTCGATAGTTACTTTAGCGTCCTCATTTCCTCAATCAACTAAACATATTGCTCAGTCAGCAATGGCCATAAATGCACCCTGTGTAACTTGGCGTGTTCTGGGATTTGAAACCTCACAAACCGCCCATATCGCCATATTGAGGACACAAACTAGATACCACCGAGTTTACCCACAAACAAAATGGATTTTAAAAAATAAATAAAAATGTATTTCAAATGCCTGCACTTTAAAGCTGTCAAAGACATGAGAAGCAGTAAACATTATGTACATTCCAAATCACTTTTTGTTTTGGAAGTGGCTACGGTTCCCAGTAACGGGACTCCGTATTATTTTTTACGGGGTCCAGCTATAGATAACTAGATGTGCGCATGTGCGCAGACGGACTGCATATTATTGCATATTTTTTTTTTGTTTTCGTGGCTAGGATTACGGTTAGGAATAGGGTTAGGGTTAGGATTAGGGTTAGGGTTAGGCGCAATATCTATAGCCGGACCCCGAAAAAAAATAATACGGAGTACGGTTAGCCGAACGCATGCGCACATCTATAGTTGGACCCCGGAAAAAAATAATACGGAGTCCCGTTACTTGGAACCGTAGCCACTGCGTTTTTTTTTTGGTCGATATTAGCAGTAATTAAACATGCATTTCCCAAGAGCTTATGGGTTGTTAGTTAGTACTTATTAAATTTAACGATCACCTTAGGAAAGTGTGTGTGTGTGAGTGTGTGTAGTGTGTGTAGTGTGTGTTAGTGAGTGTGTGTATGAAGAGGGTGATGAAGGGACGGGGCGCAGAGAGTGAGAGGGAAATATTTTGTTAAACTACACAGAAGGGAGTGTCATGGGGGGGGGAGAGGGGTCTGGGATAAATGGGTCGAAAAATTCTCATGGAAATTTCACCCAACCCCCCCCCTCCATTTCTTTGCTTCTCTCACAATAGGCTTATGTCAAAACCACCGGCTGGCTGTAGGGTGAGTGGAGCGGTAGGTGGGAAGGGGTAAGTGGTAGGGCGAGAGAAATCATGGCATGAACAGATTTTTACATTAAATGAATCAAGTCTCATGAGGAGGAAAGGGCAATGGGAAAAAAAGATGGATGATCGGTAATGTCAGTTGTTGTTTTTTTTAAAGGTAAAACGTGAGTCTGTGAATGGGAGCTGGAGTGGGGTGGGGGGTAGATCTAAAAAGTTTGTCTTGACCCGAAGGTGTAGTTGAGTTGATGTTGTCGTTTTTTCTTTTTCACTTCCGGCTTCCGGGATGGAGAGATGGTTAGGGCCGTTTTAATTACTCAGCTGGAGATGTGGTGAAGTGCAGGGTGCCATTATACAGACCGTGGCGTAGGGAGGGGTACTGCGGGCTGTGCGGTCGCACAGGGCGCCGGACTAGCAAAAAAAAATAACTCCTACAGGGCGACACAATAGCTAGCTACGCCTCTGGGTACAGTGTGTTGTCCAGTTTCAGTGAAGTTGTGAGCAGGTTGATTTGAAAGTGTGCATGCGCCTATGTCTTTGTTTACAAATGTACTTTACGGGCATGTAATTAATGTAGGCTTTTGATATTAATTAATTGATGTTTTCTTATTACTTGAAACGCTAAAACGTCTATATGTAAGTGTACTGACTTCTGTATGTAAGCGTAATAACGTCTTTATAGAGGTGTACAGACGTCTGAATGTAATTGCTCTGACGTCTGAATGTAATTGTACTGACGCCTGTATGTAATTGTACTGATATCTGTATGTAATAAGTGTACTGACGTCCGTATGTAATGGTTATGACGTCTGTATATAAGTGTAATGACGTCTTTATAGAGGTGTACAGACGTCTGAATGCAATTGTACTGACGTATATATGTGATTGTACTGACATCTGTATGTAATAAGTGTACTGGCATCTGTATATAACGGTACTGACTTCTGTATTGTCACATTCTGTGATTTAATGAATGAAATCAAGTCCAAGCCCTACCCTGCTTTCATCACCCGAGGGTGAGATAATATAACAAAATAGGATAGACAAAGGCTTTGTCTTCCCAGGTGTTCCCCACTGTGGTCAGTCTGTCTAGCACCCACTTATCACGTTGTCACCTGGGAAGAGAATGTCTATAGGGGAGGTAATCTGTGTCCTTGTTATATTCAAGCGGGAGAGGGATGGGTTCTTTGCCCCTTTATCCCCCATGCTTGAAGGTGCCACTGATCACGCGTGATCGTTGTGAAGTACACGGTCACTGCGATTGGTCAGTGAAGCGGAAGTCTCGGCACGCATGCGGGGTGATCCGATGCGCGTCGCGGGACTTTTGGTTAGAATTGATTAGTTAGTCAGCGCTGATCAGTGGAGAGAGAAGGTCGGAGTCCTAGGTGCGGTTAACTAGCATGAGCCGGTTTCGACCGGCACAGAGCTAAGTTCTTTTGAGAACTACCCACCTCAGGTAATGCCTTATAATATACTTCAGTATATATATTGTTGTTGCAGTAGCTTGTAAAGCTACGGCCCTTCTTAGGGCCTGCTGATGTTCGTTTTTTGAGGTAAAAAAACGTGTTGTAGTGTATTTACTTCTGAGTTGTGCACTCATTTTTTGGTGTGTTGTGCGTCCTGTGTAACCACGTGGCTGGGACAAATATAAATGCTGGCCAGAACTCAGTAGGTGATCATACCAATAGACAACGACCGCAGGGACCCCGCAAGGGGACCTTGACATGTATGTAAGTGTAATGACGTCTTTATAGAGGTGTACAGACGTCTGAATGCAATTGCACTGACGTATGTATGTAATTGTACTGACGTCTGAATGTAATTGTACTGACGTCTGAATGTAATTGTACTGACGTCTGAATGTAATTGTACTGACGTCTGAATGTAATTGTACTGACGTCTGAATGCAGTTGTACAGGCGTCTAAATGTAATTGTACTGACGTCTGAATGTAATTGTACTGACGTCTCCGTGTATCTGTACTGACGACTTTACTCAAAATACTCCTGCTGGGAAACAAAACGGTCCAAGTTTTTGCCCTGATAGAAGATTTTGAACGTTTCTTTGTTTACATTCTATGCAATACATTTTTGAATGGTCACGCTCTACAGGACACTACTACTGTTATATTTCGGACTAAACAGACTGTAAGCTTTGTTTAATTGTGTAGGTCACTTAGCTGAATGGTAATGCACCCGAAGACGCTTATCCTATTTACGATTAGACTAAATGGACTGAAGGCTTTGTCTACTTTTTGTGCTCGAGAGTATGCTGTCCATATTGTCAACAACTAGACAAATACAGCCTAGTTCCCCCACCTCCACCCCTGCACTGAAGGCCCCTTAAAGTAATAATACCTACTAGTCATCCCGCGGCGTAAAATATGCCGCCTTATCATTCAATATAATTACTGTAATTTTATTTTTAAATAAGCAATCAAACAAAATAAAAGGCTGACATCTTCGGAGAAAATACATGGAATGCAAAGCTGAGCTTTGACCTAACCCGAGCGAAACAATGCGAGGTGTCGTCTGTGACGTATTCGGGAATCCCACAATCTATAAATAGTCCTGCGTCTTGAAGTTGTGTTTTATATATATATAGATTAAATTTACTTCTAGCCTCATCATTTAGGAAATATGTCCCACAGAGGCATTAAATAGCCTAAGAACGCCCATAATTAATAAATAAAACTATTGTAAATCTATCATATAGGCAAAGTGTCCCTTAAGCCCCAAAGAGGCATCGGGGCATATTAAGTGTAGAATTCACCCATTTCAGTAGCCACAGAATATTGATGGGTCGCGTGGCTACCACATATCCCAACCGCCTTTACTTCCCCAACATATGTGTGGACTTGGGAACTTTCACCTATGACCTGAAAAGAATTCGAGGTTCTCACTGAGATTCGAACCCTGGACCCCCCTCGCTGGACATTAGAGCACTCTGCATCCACACTCCGCCCGTCCTCCTAAAAATCAGTGATAACTTCTGTTTTTTTTTTTGTTAAGGAGATGATGATTTTAGCTTTAAAGAAAAACAAAAAAAGAAATATGTGTAGAAACTGAAATCAATTTTACAGCCATATTTGTTTTTCAAAGTAAACAAATGAAGTAAAATTATCAAAACATCAGCAAAGTATTTTATCACTCATTGGGGGGGGGGGATCTGGCCGCATAAAATATATCCCATAGTGCATTTGATCATGATATCTGCACAACACGGTACATGTCGGCACAGCCTACCCTGTTAAATGTTCTTCAGGCTGACGATAGAACCGGTCTGGCGCAGTAAAGGGGGGTGGGGGGAGGCCCAAGGCAAAAACTACATTTAGGGGCCCTATGTGACGTTTAATTTTCAGGATGTAATGATACATTTGGTAGTCCCGGCCGAAAAAAAATATGCTATACAGGTCGCCGCTTTCGAATCTTGGCTCCCCTATGATCAAAAAGGGCCCTCTCTGACGTCCCTTTAATTGTGAAGTCATATCGGTAAATTATAGAAAACGGCAAAATAAACTGGGACCCCCCCTGAGCATCTGCTTAGTTCGTCTGTCCAATAAGAACTGGTGTGGATGATGAACTAATACTTCCCCATATAGACGTAACGCCATGACCAACCAATCAAAAAGAGGATGTATTCAATGAACGAAGGTTTGTGAAAACGTTATCATTTGTTAAATATCTAGTGGGGCGGGGGGGCTGTTGTATGGCCTAAGGACGGCCCAGGTTCTAAACATTCTGTTAATGGCGCATGTAACGTGTCTTGGACGGTGTCTGACCATGCCAAACCCTTGGACGGTGATGTCCAGGGGAATGGACGTGCTTACAATGCTAAAGAAGTCCCGCACCTAACGGGGTAGAATGTATCCTTGACCTTCTGATGTTTTTCTCCTTTAAATGCCAACCCTTGGCGAGAACATTTCCCCTGGGCCGCGAAGATTTTAAATAATGCAGGACGTCCGTTAAATAACATTACCGAAATAATTGAATAAAATGTCACCAGCACCGAGATCTGGATGAAACATTTAGTTTCAACAAAATATTTAAAACAAAAGAAAGACGAAGTGAAGTTTATTTCAGGAAGTAGCTGACAGTGTATAATGGATAGATATTTATAACATTTTTTTACTCTTATATATCTATGATTGTAATAGACGAAATCAATCTTGATTGAAACGTGAAACGTGAGGGGTAACAGACAAAACTTGTAAATAAATTTTTTTTTTTCTGAATTGTAGAAATTTGGTTTTAATTACTAGGGTAGGCATCTGTTTACTGAATAAAATATCCGTGTTTTTTTTTTCTTTGTAATTACTTTTACTAACTGAATATGAGTTTAATCGGTTTAAATGGGTTAGAGATTGGCAGAAAGACAGACTAAAAGATTGACTAACTGACCGACAGATTTACAGACAGACAGATAGATAGAAAGACAGACATATTGATAGATAGATAGATAGATAGATAGATAGATAGATAGATAGATAGATAGATAGATAGATAGATAGATAGATAGATAGATAGATAGATAGATAGATAGATAGATAGACAAAACACCATTTTGGTCATGGCGGCCGAAGTGTCCGTGTTTGATTACATTCACGGCAACGATGTCCACAGACTCACACACACACACACACACACACAGACACTCACACACACACACACTCACGCCAACTATTTTGTTAAGTGTGCATTCCCGAATGTCGATTTGACCTGTGTGTTCCAGGCATAATAATAACGGCACTTCGTCTGAACGTAATCTGTGCGGCATCATCTCCACCGCTACACCCATCCTCACCCTATCCTCCCTATACAGTAACGGCCATTTAACGTCCTCCTGTTGTTATTTTTTTTTTACTCTTTAGGCTTCATGAGTATTTTTTTTCAAGGGTGTAAAGATTTTTTTTTTATTTGGCTGTTAAGAACTTTTTTCTTATTTCAATTTTTTTTTTATATTTCTCTCAGATGGTTGGATGAGATGTCCATTCTGTCTTCTGTAGAGATTCGATATTGTACGAGAACTTCAGTTCATTTTTCTCGAATAGATTTTATCTTTCCTATATATATATATATTGAGTGTTATAAGTTGTGTTTGTTTTTTTTTGAGAGATTTTTTTTAAAACAGCGATAAGAAACAAAAAAAAATGATGTTGTATTAAACACTTATTTCAAGTCAACAGAGAAGCACTTCCGAGAATCATTTATAATTTAAAGAGAAAAGAGATAAGCTTTTTTATGTAACGGCAAAACAAACATTTTTCTTTATTACTTGCAAATGTGCAATGTACTGAATTGAAAAGCTATTTCCATGGGGGGGGAGGTTCGAGTTGGTTTTTTTTCCCCTTTTATAAATTTTCGTATTAATTATAATTTCTGATCAGGAGTGGCACATTTCATCTTCCATCAAAACAGAATATCAGATGTAAATTATGTTCATATAAACAAAGGTAAAAAGGTGCTAAACAAAAAGACATTATGAAATAAATCAATAAGTGTGTGCGTATATATATATATATGTGGGTGTATATATATATATATATATATATATATATATATATATATATATATATGTATATATACAGTGGCTTCCGCTTAATTGGGACACCGATTAGTTGGGACAGCCGCTTATTTGGGACAAATATCAAAGGAACCAAACCAAGAAGCCAATATTAAATTTGTATTTTTAATTGGGACAGCCGCTTAATTGGGACAAAAAGCCCCGGTCCCGATGTGTCCCAATTAAGCGGAATCGACTGTATATGTATGTTTGTGTGTGTGTGTGTGTGTATCTGAGTGTGTAAGATATATATAGAAAAAATGAATGAATGAACTAAATAAATAAAAGTCATGCGATAGAGAATTGAATAAATTAGGGACACGCGACTAAACAAAGAAACTTCTGAAGTCAAAGTTATGGACAAATCAGTGACCAGCGGTCAATTATTAGAAATTGTTCTTAACAAATAACATATCTCTGTATAGAAGTACCTGTCTGTCTATCTGTCGTCTATTCTCTATATCTATATAGCTGTGGTTGTAGAACTATGTCATACATATACTATCTCATCTTTTATAACGATGTCATCTTTAATGTATGTGTGTCTGTGTGTGTGTGTGTGCTGTGACCTACTTATTTATAAGCAAACTAGGCGGATCCCTAGGGATCCCCCCCCCACTTTTATTTTGCTGTGACCTAAATAACTTTACAGCTATGGAGTGAGGGTCAAAGGGTACAAGTTTATACGAGAGTCCAACATTTTTCAAGAGGTGGTATTCACGACGTATTTCCATAGGGTCCCCAAAATTTACCTTTGCATAGGGCTAGTGTATCTATGTCTAGGACCCCAATAAACTTTGCCTATAGACCCCTCCCCACCAGGGCCGAAAAAAATGTATGTTTAGAAAGAGCCCCAAAAAAACTGAAGAGAACGAATCTGTTGTGAGTATGTGTGTGTGTGTGGTGTATGTGTGTGTTATTGTGTGTGTGAGAGAGAAAGAGAGAAATACAATGAAATAAAAACGTGGATTTCAAAAAAAAAGGAGACTGATTGACTATTGAACTATTGGATTGATTGTGTGTACTACTTACTATACAGTTGTTGTTAGTGAGTGGTTTAAACCTCACCAGTGAACGCCTCCAATGCTCCAGCTGACTCCAGCTACCATCAGAGTATTCCCAGCAGGTGTTCACCAGTATAACCGCTTCAGTCACTATCTCGTGTACAAATTGGTTTGTCATAAAAAGCGAAGAGACCCCTGGTGGAAAAAAAAACAAAACGTTACACGCAAAGAGTTCAGGGGGGGGAGAGAGAGAGAGAGAGAGAGAGAGAGAGAGAGAGGTGGAAAAGCGGCAGCAATTTCGCTTTTTCTTATTTCTTTTTTTATTTTTTTTATATTTTAGATATTTATTTATTTATTTTTTTTATTTGCAATAATTACTGTATCTATCTCCAGAATTGAGGGTGGGGAATGGGGGAAATGTCGGGTTTTACCAGGAGTACTTAGAGACATTTCTGTTAAACCAATATATTACTGCCAGTTGCAGAGTCGATCGTCTAGGTGTCTACTTAGTTTTTGGACAAATTTCCTAACCTCGCTCATTCCATTAGCTTAAAAACGTAAATATACTTCGGGTTCGGAAAGTGTGTGTGTGTGTGTGTGTGTGTGTGTGTGTGTGTGTGTGTGCGTGTGTGTGTGTGTGTGTCTGAAGCGAAAAAGTGTAGATAGGGATTGGACGATTCAAATTATATTTACCGATCCCTTCATAATTCCCGATATAATTCTAAGTTTTCGATTCCGACACCACTCCGTGCCGTACCCGATACATGGAAATCGGAAAAGGGCTAAAAATAATCCGGATTCCGATGTGTCCTGTTATGATTCCGTTCAGAAGTATCGTTCGTTAACAATTTAAAATAAAATTAAAATGTCGGATTTAAACTAAACTAAAACTAAATTTAAAAAAAAATGTAATTGAAAAATCTTTTGTTGCAATATCGGGCTTTAAGGTCCAGCAACTGTGGTGACGGCTACAGGCTCTATGATTGAGGCCCCGCGCTAAACTATTGTTTCCCCTGGTCTCGTATTTGACTTTCTCCCTAGATCTCGCAAACGAGACGCGCTTAAAGCCCTGCATGTGACAATCAAAGCCTCCCGCGTACTGCTGAGGTCGCCTCTGTGTCTATGAACAAATTCAGTTCTCGTCTCTGAAAAAACACTCAAGATTAAATATTATTGTACAATTTGAATTTAATGGATATATATATATATATATATATATATATATATATATATATATATATATATATATATATATATATACAGTGGATTCCGCTTAATACCGGGGACACCGCTTAGTCGGGACAGTCGCTTTTTTTTGGGACAAATCTCAAAAGAAAACAAACCAAGAAGCCAATATTAAATTTATATTTACTTGGAATAGCCGCTTAATTGGGACAAAAAGCCTCGGTCCCGATGTGTCCCAATTAAGCGGAACCGACTGTATATATATATATATATATATATATATATATATATATATATATATCCATTAAATTCAAATTGTACAATAATCATTAATCTTGAGTGTTTTTTCAGAGACGAGAACTGAATTTGTTCTATATATATATATATATATATTACTCCACATTTTTGTATCATTTAATAAACAACGATATACCTCTTTTCATATTACAATCACGGTCATTTCGTAACGAATATATCCGCCAGGACACTTGGTCTGAAGACCTGTAAGTGTAGGGGGGGGGCGAATGTGCTAACACTATATTTATATTTCATAAATTTAAGAAGATATTACTCAATATTGTATTTCTATCATATATATACACGTTTTTCTGTTATATTAGTTCATAAAGTATAAATAAAATCAATATTTGGGATAGCTCTAATTGAGTCTACTCTAGTGAAATAAATGATCTAGTTTAGATTTGTTTCTCTCTCAGTACCATATTTTCAATCAAGTATGAAGTGATAGCAAATGACCACGCGCTTAATGCTGAATATAAATATATATATATATATATATATATATATATATAACCGTTGCTCGTGAAAATAAATTGATTTCATATACTCATCCCTCCCACACTCCATTCCATGATGACTCGAAATAGTTTAAACTACTCACCGTCCCCCCCATCACCCACGGCCCCACACCCCACCCACTACCGCCACCAACTTAATCATGTTTTGTTTGTAAATCAATACGAGAGGACAAAAAACTATTATAGGAATGCTAGTGT
>JAGDYQ010000130.1:1496940-1631940 GCA_021962125.1 Bulinus truncatus | reverse complement strand
TCCTGAAATGATGAGAAGACAAATGTCGAGTGGGGTGCTGAACCAGTACTAATGGGGGGGGGGGCGTTCGATGCCCTGCCAGTGTGGTGCCATCAATTTCCTGAGTAATCTGAAAATGCACTCTGCTAGGAGCAATGAACGGCATCTTCATAAAAGAACTCATTTTTACATGTGCAATTTTTGGAAGACAACATTTTCATTAACACAATCTGAGCCTATTATAAACATCGATTAGGTAGTTCAGTACAAAAAAAAATTAAGGATGGTTTTAATCTCTTTTTAAGATAAAAATACGAATACCCAGAATTTAATTCGAACAATTTGGAAAATGAAGAAACAGAAAGAATTTCACTCTAGAATTGGAATCATATTAGCGTATTTGGCCATTCTAATACTTAACAATTTAATTCGAGAGTATTTTCTTCAAAAACAAAATTTTTAAAGTCAAGTTTGTGGAACTCCAGGAATGGAGCTGTTTCCTTAATTTCCTTTGCACATTTCCCAAATTAACATATCAAACGATAAAGGATTCCAAACATGTGACTATAAGTTATAACTTTATTTTGAAAATAATCCCAAAATGATTCGTCCATCACTAATAACATGAATATTAAATTTTAAGGGAACGGTTATATCAAACCCCAAAACCGTTCTAATGGATAGGCAAATTATGCGGCTTAGACGAGTGGGGGTGGTGGCTTTCGATTGTTCAAAATATTCCAGTTGTTTAAAAAATTTCTGTCACGTTTTCAGCGAAAATCCGCAACCTTTTATATTTATGTGTCCATCAAGTTTCATATAGCAAAGGAACATTTGGAATTAGTTTTTTTTTTTTTTTGCTGATTACCCATTTTAAATATTCCAGTTGTTAACAATTTCTGTCACATTTTCAGCAAAAATCCGCAAGTTTTTATATTTATTGTCCATCAAGTTTCATATAGCAAAGGAACATTTGGCATTAGTTTTCTTTGCTGATTACTTTCTCGGAAAAACACTATAATTGACTCGATTGGTCGTATTGTGTTTTGTACAGCATTCACATTATTTAAATCATTCAAGACAAGATTTAGTTTAAGTGAACTGCAACGTAGAAATGCTGCATTTTGGTTTGTTTGTTTTTTTTTTCGAAAATTATTGCTTGGACTCCTCCTTCTCTACCTGCCATTGTAGAACATCCGTCGTATCCTTGACCAACAAAATTGCCTGCATCTTCATGAGAGCTTTTGTGGCATGTGCTTTGCATGTGGCTACATGCATCTTCGTTGAAATCTTAAAATTGTGTGCATGGTTTGATGACAAATGACCCCATGAACTCCTGGAATTACTTTTTTTGCGGAAACAACACGCAATATATATTTGCAACAGTAAACTTTTAAAATTTACAATTATACAACCCACGATGAATAGTCTGATAAACAAGCATATCTAAAAGCTCTGTTTCCACCAATGTCGGCTCTAAAAATCATACTTTTTATCAGGGGTCCAACAATCAAGGATATGCAGCAATTTCAACTCATTTGAAAGGTCGTATGTCAAAACATACCTTCAAATATCCAATTTAGGAAATGAAGAAGTGACAGCAACAATCAAATTAAGAAATAGTTTTTTCAGTTGTGTCTTGCTGTTGAATTTGTACTGTTGTCTTCAATGATAAGTCAGATGCTGCAGACGCCCTAAAATCTTCTAATAACGATTTTTTTGGAATCCCACGATTGCTCTACTTTTCGTTTTATTAAGCCTGTAAAAAAAAACTTCTATCTACATCTTTTTATATTAATTTTATTTTTTAATGTCTGAATTAATTAAAGATTAATTAAAAAATTCACCCAGTGGCAGACGATTATAAACTAACAAGAGTTGCCAGATTTTAAAAAAACATGAATACCAAAAACATTTTCAAAGGTAAAATCAAGCTACAGAAGGCCAAATTTAAAAAAAAAAATTAAAATAGGAACATGCTTGTGCTTGTTGTCAAAATGTTTGAATTTTCAAATGCATTTTTTATGTCAATATAAATAATTAAACTTAAATTGGATTTAATGGAGAAATAAACCTGTATGGCATTGTCAGTGAAATTAAACAAAAACGTATTTTTGTGCCCTCCCCCCACCCCTGGAAAAATTCCTATCGACGCCCATGATCATACCGTAGATCGGCTTATTGCTCTATGACCCATTTGAACTTTTTTTTTGTATTTATTTAATTCAGTTCCCGTTTAACATTGACGGTTTGACCCTCTACACTCCCCAATGGTTCTAGGACTCCATAGAGGCATGCTGCAATCTACCAAAACATGACCTAAACAGCTTTAGACAAAATAACACCCTTAAAACATTTTTGTTTAATGTTCAGAGTGGGCCTCGGTGCGTATCTACTAAAAGGTTTCATAACTCTATCTCTACATCTCTTTCTATATCTCTCTATATATCACTCTCTATATCTCTATATTTATCTATCTATCTTTATATATATATATATATATATATATATATATATATATATCACTCTTTATATATCTCTCTATGTTCCTCTATCTCTCTCTCTCTCTCTCTCTATATATATATATATATATATATATATATATATATATATATATATATGTATATATCTTATCCATCTCTCTTGTTACTCTACAGAAAACAGGCATCAGTGATTGAGGAAACTAAAAAAAACTAGATTAGAAAATAGAAGATGTCCACCCCTGACACACTGACGGCGTCCCCCGCCACCCAAACAATGTGGAACGCCACGCAGGACAGTTTCAGCGGCGGCGGCAACACCACGGAGTACTACGATTACGAAGACAGCTCCGATTCGACACTCCCCCTGGACGAGGCGCTGCCCACATTGCTGACCTACTCGCTGACCTTGGTGCTGGGCCTGGTGGGGAACAGCCTGGTCATCTTCTCCATCGCCTACTACCAGAGGATGAGGACCACCACCAACGTGTTTCTGTTTTCGCTGGCCACTGCTGACCTGATGCTTGTGATGGTCTGTGTGCCTATCAAGGTGAGTCGCACTGATTGGTAACTTATAGTATGCGGACATAACAATGGAAATAGTGACTGGATACTCTAAGCATGAGTATTTTTTAGAACTGTCAGAAAAATATTAGATTATAGTACATGTAACGTTGCCTCCTCCAGACCAGAGCAAGTAATGGGTCACTGAGCTTGACCCATGACCCATTTGACCCATCAAGTTCTTGACCCAGACCCATCATGACCAATTGAATGTTGTTATTTTCAAGATGGCGGCCGTCGCCATAGAAACCATTTTGAATTTTAAAAATCGCGCTACGACGGGTTTTTTTTTTAGGGTCAGGCGGAGACTAAGGATGGGTCGTGGGTTAGGGAACATTGACCCATGACCCATGTGACCCTTCCAATTTTGCGACCCATTTGACCCATTGACCCATTACTTGCTCTGCTCCAGACATGTGATGCATGACAAACCCCAAGCTTTCCACAGGTAAAAAGGCGATCATTGGTCTGGTGTTCCAACGGGAGTGGGGGGGGGGGGGTAGGGGGTTGTCCTTGTTATCAAACTCTCATAGGACGACTTGGTATTTGGGGAAGAGAGAGTGTACCTAAGTTCTCAGAAATCTGAAAGTTTCACAATATTTTTTTGGGGTTGGATTATTTTTCTATTTTTTTTTTTCAACGTTGTTTTCATTAATGATTTATTCATTTATTTTCTGTTGACTTCAGTGAAAGATTTTTTTTGACACGATGTCCCCCTCCCCCAACACCGCCAACTATATTTTATTCTGTCTCGATTCATCGGAATAAACTTTACTTCGATTTTTAAAATAAAGCCTACATCGAAAAACAAAAATCTATATGTGCTCATAATCTCACTGGCCACCTAAAACAAAAAATTCGACTTGCCCCCTTTTTTTAGGCAGATCTTAAATACAAAATATGCGTTGCATTAGAACTAAGCAAGAACATGCTATTCCGCAGCCCCGTAGCGTGAAAATTCTTCAGCAGGGGCCAGGCATTCTACAGCAGGGGCCAGGCAATAGCAAGGGGAGGCCAGATAATAGATTTTACTAAGTAGAACAAATAAGCAGAGGGGGCCAGACAAAACGCAGGGGGCCCTGTCCCCCCCTCGCACGCTACGGGCTTGCCATTCCGTTAGGGCTTTGATAACAAAAAAAAATGACTTATAAACATCCATTCCATAACTCCATGAATGATAATGAAAACATTTGAGATGAATGCAGCCTACGGAAGTCCAATGCATTACCGGCTGTTTACCAGAATAAGAAAGGGAAGTCATTTATTTCCCTAGCACCTTAAAGGCAGAGTTGTCTTTTCTTTCTTCCCGTGCAACTGGACCCGGGAGATGGGACAATGAAAAAAAAACATATGGTAAATTCCGGTAGTTTTTTTTTCCTTAATATATATATATATATATATATATATATATATATATATATATATATATATATATTTATATATATATATATATATATATATATATATATATTATATATATATATATATATATATATATATATATATAAATTTAATAAAAGGTTTTATTCAAGTCACTCTGTCTGGCAGTGTGCATCCACGTAGATAGACAGATGTTATAGCACATTTAAAATAAATTATCAACATCAACTCAAATTTCAAATCCATTAAAAATTTTTAACTTGTGTATATTCATGTTGGCTATACATTTTTTTAATGTTCTTATAATAAATTGATTAAATTCTAATGGAGCCTGATGAAAATTACTGTTATTTTTATGATGTTTTGATGATGTTTATAGGAAGAGGGGAAATAGTGGAAAGAGATTCCTAATTTTTGGCACTTTGATAAATCCTATTTCCCATTCCTAAAGAAACCGCAGAGAAAACTTTCTTATTTGATTCTCTCTGCCTCTATTTCGCGGCATCTGTTAGAATTGAAATGGTCACGTTATCAGTAACTGGAGAGTTGCGATGTGTAATAAAATTATGTTTCATTTAAACCCGACGAGGGCATAAAATACACGGCCCGCGAGCCAAGTACGGCCGGTCAAGCTGTGCAATCCTGCCCGCCGCATGCCATCCCCCCCTCCTCTCGTTTACGTCGTCACTGACTTGTACTACTTTGTCTAAACATTTCATTCATGTGAACTTGGGCCAGTGACGTAACGAGCTTAACTCGCGCCCTGGGCACAATACCTTTTTAGCGCCCCCATCCCCATTCGAAAACCATATAATATTATATGTAAAATATACCATTTGGCGCCCCCTTTGAGAATAGCAACCGGGGCATGATGATTCCCCCCCCCCTTCGTTGTCCTCCCCCTCACTACGCCACTGTCTTGGCCTGGTCCTTCTGTCCAAATGAAGACATAAACCATTGTGGCCCGCGATCTAAAAAGTTTGTGCTGATCAAACGATAACCGTCACTCTGCTACATGAAATTTAAAGTAAGGTAATTAAAATATCAACGAAACATTAAAAACATGAAATGACCTATATAATCTATTGTGGATTTAAAAAAAAATGTAACCAAAAAATATTCTTTTCTTACCTAGTTAAAGGAACGACAACTCTTTCAATGTCAGTTACCCCACAATCTCTATGATGTATTTCTGACAGAAGTTATGTCCCCCTATTTCGCCCTCTATTAGTTCTTTCATATTTTTATCTCATCAAACAATCTCATCATTTTGACCGTAATCTGAATGAATTTTTTTTTAATTCTCTTGGATGCCTGAAAAACCGGAAGTGATTTGGACCCAGCTCTTCCTGAAAGTAATTTTTTTTTTTAAATAAAAAAAATGTAGGTTACGGTACACAGAGGACATGATTAAAAATGAAACCTGGACAGTAGAAAAAAATTATTTTAAAATGATGATTTTCTTTTTTTTTTAAATTGCAATGTTCAATGTGTATGTACCCTGTGGAGAGGATTAGGATTATTTGTCCGGGGTTTGAGAGTATAGAAGAGTGATTCTCGAGCAGTGTTCCGTGGAACATTGGAATGCCCTGAAAAATTCATTTCATGTCATTTTAACACAAATTAACGGTTGGGGGGGGGGGGGTTCGCCTCTTGGTGTTAATTCCTAGTAAAAAGAGTTCGGGTTGTTTGTTTATTTTGTGAAAAATGTGTCAAATTGTATAGCGCATGTGACTTATTAATAACAATATCTGGAAACTTCTGGTTTAAAGTAGGTATGTTGAAAGTGTTCTGCAGTAAATGATAGATAGATAGATAGATAGATAGATAGATAGATAGATAGATAGATAGATAGATAGATAGATAGATAGATAGATAGATAGATAGATTTCTAAAAAAACTTAAGAACTCCTGGCCAAGAGGATTAGTCGTTGAAAAGTGTAAATGAGAAGTTAATAGATATTTGCGTTCGACCTCCAGCTGGAAATAAAAATGAAATCTTCTATTTCGGGTGGCATTGGCTGTGAGCGAGCGTGAGTTTTAATCAAAGTACAGAGATGTGATGTAGGTCAAGTTCAGAAAATTGTGAGTCTGTTGGAACCGTAGGTGTGTGAAGTCCCTGTAAGGATGAGATGAAATCTCTTAGATCCTATAAACCACTAATAGTGGCGGTTTTTATGGTGCTCTTCTTTCATCCCCACCATAGCCGATAGCAATGGTCATGGAGGCACCACTAGAGATATAGCGGGGGACTTAAGCCATGACCTGAAATACCCATTGGTCTTCACCAGAGATCGAACAAGAGACCCTCAGCCCCCCCCCTTCTCTGGTTGACAGTCGAGCGCTTTACCACTCGACCATCCGTCCACCTATGCAATCGTAGGTAGTATCTTATATTTCGTTATTACATGTATTTTACCTGTAGTGTCTCTTATTTTCTAATCTACCTAATGCTAAGAGGTTCAGTATATTCTGAGTTCATGAAGCAACCTACTCGCTGAAGATCTTCCACATGTCTCTTTTATGAAGGTAGATGTAGTCCATTGCTTTTTTTAAGAGGCAAAGATATCCACTTTCCCCAAAAGCATACAAGTTTTGTTTTTTTCTACATTTGTAGTTTTTTTTTTTATACCCAAGAAAATAGGCAAACAACATTTGAAACTTAATATCTAAATATACTCTCCAATACTAGACGTCCATCAAGGTCAAAGTGGGCTAACTACGGCCAGCGTGCCATGTATGGCCAATCGTGCTGTTTGGTCCCATCCACGATTTGCTCCTATCTTCTAGTATTTACAGAGACATTTACATTTATTATATGTTATTTTAAATCAACACTGCACTCAGCCTCTCTTGGTCCGTCACCTATGTTAAATTAAAAGACTCATTGTACCCCGCGGATCAGAAAAATTGCCCGGCCCTTCTCGAGGGCTGTACTTGTATGGTCGCGCTCGATTAGAGAGTGGGGCTTAATAGGCCCCTGACTACAATTCAGATTACGGGTCGCTGTTTGTTTTTTTTTTTTGTTTGTTTGTTTGTTTTTGCGGTAGGGCTCCCAGCTGTTAGCACCGCCGCTGATCAAAGAGGTGGCTGTAGCGCCACACACCTAACTAGCTAGCCACACGCCTAACTAGCTAGCCACACGCCTAACTAGCTAGCCACACACCTAACTAGCTGTGATACAAGCACGCGACCCGCACATCCCAAGCTGGACGTAAAATGAAAACGTCACAGAGTCACCGCACACGCACAGACGCACATCGAGCCCTTTTTAACTACTGGATGGGGACTTTAGGCAGCAGGAACTTTCAGAGATGTAGGGGGCCCTAGGAAAAATCTTTCAGAGATTTAGGGGCCCTAGACAGAAACTTCCAGAGATTAGGGGGCCCTAGACAGAAATATCCAGAGCTTAGGGGGCCCTAGAAAGAAACTTCCAGAGATGTTGGGGGCCCTAGAAAGAAACTTCCAGAGGTGTATGGGGCCCTAGACAGAAACTTCCAGAGATGTAGGGGGCCCTAGGCAGAAACTTTCAGAGATGTAAGGGGTGGGGGGGGAGGGGATCCTAGTCAAAAATGCTTGTCGGGGCTCTCTTTTTATCAAATTTAATCTCACATAATTATTAAAGGGGCTACTTTAGGCTTCGGAAGGGGGCCTAAGCGGGTGCCTTTCCTTGAGAAAGTCTCTGAATGAACACACACAAACACACACACACACATCCACGCACGCACATCTAGCTCCTCACCTCTTATCTTGTTTTGGTTTTTTCTGTAAACCGGAAATTGTTCGCAGCTTTCGTCGTGCTTTGGGATAACCTTGCAAATCTCCCATTTATCTTCCACAAGCGTGCATGTTGAATGGTATGGATGACAAGTCTATAAATAAACACATTTCAGAATCTTGATGTCACGTGACATTTTACATTAGAGTTTATCTTCTCCTTATTTAATTATCATTCAGGAAATGAAAAGATGATATAACTATTTTCTTAATCCCACGTCATACATTTGATACGGTCGGTTACAGCTTATGAGGGAGAAAAAAATAAACGTAAATTAAAAAAAAAAAATTACGATAAAGTGCGAAACTTTTTTCACTAATGTAAACATGTTTGTGTAAACATGATTCAATTTAATATATGAAGTGGTTATAGTCAGTTGTTATTTTTTTTAATATTCTTGTATTTTATGAAAGAAAACTTTCAATTTGAAACAAACGAACATTCAAAAAATAATTCTTGAACAGCACCGAAAAAGAGTCAAACTGTGTTTAGCAAAAAATTACAAGTGAATTGGAGATTCGGTAGATAAGATGGTGTCGGCAAAGTTTGCTGATATGTCAGAAAAAACATGGAAATTGTAGATGGGGGTCATGCGGACGGATCTTATGTCGTGCCAGTTTTTTTTTATGAAATGTGGATGTTATAGTTTGATAGAGACAAATTTCCAGTGTAAAATGACACCCCCCTCCCCCACGGCCCCTTTCCTTTCCCCACTGAGGTTCTTTGACTAGTACTCTCTATTTTCACATTACCAAATGCGTACTTGGCAGCCCTGTAGCGTGAAAATTCTACAGCAGGGGCCAGGCATTCTACAGCAGGGGCCAGGCAATAGCAGGGGGGCAGGTGTCGTATCCCACTTGTGCTCTAATTAAATCAGACGACACAACTCCTTGTATTGTAAAAGAATAAACTGAACTTTTTAATGCGTGATATTTACAGATGAGAATACGATAATCCTATATAAACACTTGAGAAGATGAATCAATAAATCACATGTATAATTCTATAATTTAACACACACGATAAATAGTAAGATTAATATTCGATGAGAGATGTGGCAATAAATCACAAGTAGCTGCTATAATTTATAAACCAGTACACGAATCTATAACTATTATTAATTCCGTTTGCACTGTCCACTTAGTCCACGTGTCACACCTAGTACCCCCTCCCTGGGTCTCTAGTCTCTCTCTTGGGTCCCCTCCTCTGTCTGTCTGTGTGTGTGTTACAACCGTTATAACTTCCCCTATTTATAGGATATATCACCCCCGCATATTACATCATTTTCCCGCCAAAACCACAGAGGTCAATGTGTAGACATTATTGCATCATACATGCTTGACCCTGCAAGCACTTACCATATCATATAAGGAAATAACGCAGTGACTTAAAAATGCATGGTAGCAAGGGATGGAGCAATACCAAATAAGGCAATAACATGAAACGTAAACAAAGCTTAATCACAAGGGATAGGACAGCAGGTAATAAATTTTACTAAGTAGAACGAATAAGCAGGTGGGGGGGGGGCAGACAAAAAGTAGGGGGCCCGGCTTCCTGGCCCCCCTGCACGCTACGGGCATGGTACATAGTGCATTTTTAGAGGATTGGAAGGGCTAGGCCAGTGGTGGCGATTATTTTAGGGGCCGCGTGCCCGAAATTTGACCAAAATTAATAAACACTTATTTATAGCAAAGTGCCAACATTCCAATTAAAATTAAAGGAAGTGATATTTTAGTCGCGTGCCGACTGTAGCACGCGTGCCATAGGTTCGCCACCACCGGGCTAGGCTAATAAGCCTGCTTGGGCCCTCAAATCATCAAATCTGATAGGAACTGGTGACGGACCACGGCTCTTCAGCAGTGAGGGTTGAGCGTGTGGACAATTTTTTTTTTTTTTAAAGTTAAGATCATTAATTATTATTTTTTTTTTTTTTTGCAAATGTTGTTGATGCTTTCATTTGAAATGTCTCTTAGAACAAAGTACGTTGACTAAGATATATATTCTTTATTTAACTATATACGTCCATATATATATATATATATATATAGAGAGAGAGAGAGAGCTATAGCTATGAAATCATTCTTCCAGTCCAGAGGCGTACCTAGGGTGGGGGAGGGGGGGTCCAAATTCAAAAGTCCCCTCGGGCCCCAGCTTGACGGAGGCCCCCAAAATTTTTGTTTACATTAGATATTAAGTATATTATCTCATGCCATGGTGTCGAATGTCAAAATGTAGGGGCCCCCCAAAGAGGCCAAGCCCTCCGAGCCCCCAAATCCCTAGACTCGGCACTGTTCCAGTCATTGCTAGTTTTTTCAATACTCAGTTTAATGCACCCTCTGAGCATGACAACAATTTAAAAAATAAAATAATTTACTGCAATCTCTGTGATGTTCTGTGAAAATTCCAAATAAAAATGAAATGAATTTAAAAAGGGAAGATGAAAGGATTTAACAAACATTAAATACTGTCCTTAAATGTTTATTTATGTCAGTTCAGAAATGCATTCAATTTGTGCTGTTTTAAATGTTAATTTAGCATGGAGACGGCTGAAGAGTCCATCTGGGATTTGGGGGGTTAGAGTGGTTCATACTCATTATTGACGTTTTGTCTATAAAGGACTTATAAAGTGTTGCACTACAAGTTTGTACACATTTTTGTATTTGAGCTAAGATGAGCATTCATTACTAATAAACAAAACGTAACCGAATAAAAAAAAATTTCTTCTGATTCCGTCCAGGACCAACTGACAGACCTGCGTGTGTGTGTGTGTGTGTGTGTGTGTGTGTGTGTGTTGGTTGGTTTTGTTGTTGTTGTTCTTGACTGTAACAGACATAAATCTTAAGGAGAGTTTCACTCGGAACATTATCTTCAGCGGCTAATACCTCTTTTTATATGCGTCTACCTACACCAGAGTACTTTGGTGGGAGGGGGGTGGAGAAGGGGGGGTGGGGGCGCGGGCGGGGGTCTTATAAAGAAGTTCTATACATAGCTTTGAGAACGTATAATTAAGATATTAAACTCAATGCACTGGTATACAATTTTTTTTTTTTTTTACTATTACTAAAGTAGGCAAAAAGAAGCTTTGAAAATTAAAGCTGATTATATTTTTTTTAATGTTTTGTTTTTTGCTGTTTTTTTTTTTTTGTTGTTTTTGTTTTTCTAAATTTAAAAAGATGTTTCCTTGTGAGTTAAAAAAAAAACTTTTTACTCAGAAAAGATGTACTTTTCATTTTTTAAGATACTAGAAATCATTTTTTTTATACTGAGAACAACGTGGGAAAAAAAAACCCATGTCTTCTTAATGAAATGAATATCTTCATTCTAAAATCTAATAGAATGTTGCTATTAAAAAAACAATGATTGTGTCTGTTATGGCTTTTGTTTTGTTACACGATGTCAACTTCAACTCGCTGTAATGTTGAATAAATACATACCGATTATATAATCAAACAATCCAATAGTTACATTTTCTAAAACTTTTGCTGATATGAGCTTTTAGAAGTTAACGACAGTCCTTGAAATTATCTGTGTGTGTGTATATATATATATCCGTGTATATATCAATGAGTGTATATATATACTCTCCATCTGTCTGTCACTGTATTTCCATGTTTCACTTCCCCTTCCGTTGTTCTTGTCCAGTTTGCGTTTGTTCAAATTTTCTCTTGTAGCTCGCCCTCCCACGCACTCGACATTTTCTCATTCTCTCTTCTTGTTTTTTTTTTTAATTCTTTTTTTTTCTTTATCCCATTATTTCAGTTCGTCTCTCTCTCTCTCTCTCTCTCTCTCTCTCTCTCTCTCCTTACACTCTCTCTCACCACTCCTGACTCCATCAGAAATCATTAGTCGTGGGGAATCTAGCTATAGCCAGTAATCCAATTGGTATCTCTACTGAATTAAAGAATGTTTCACCTTAAAGGAGGGAAGCACTCTTCGCTGGGCAGACCAGGAGAAAACACAATTTCCCCGTCCGTCCCAACTATCTCCAGACCTCACGCACGTTACCCGTGAGGAACCTGCGCACAATCAGGACCTTACATCCACATACACACGTGTGTATGTGTGAGTGTGTGTGTGAGTGAGTGTACACATTCATACATAATAGGGAGTACATGTGGAGCCGTACCGGGTAAACAAGTTGTTGTTTCTGTACATGTGGAGCCGTACCGGGTAAACAGATTGTTATACCTGTTGTAATGGGCGTACATGTGGAGCCGTACCGGGTAAACAGATTGTTATACCTGTTGTAATGGGCGTACATGTGGAGCCGTACCGGGTAACAGATTGTTATACCTGTTGTAATGGGCGTACAAGTGGAGCCGTACCGGGTAAACAGATTGTTATACCTGTTGTAATGGGCGTACATGTGGAGCCGTACCGGGTAACAGATTGTTATACCTGTTGTAATGGGCGTACATGTGGAGCCGTACCGGGTAACAGATTATTGTTACTGCTGACAAGGGTGACTCACTTATATAGCATCGGGTGCCGCGTTAGCTGTGAGTCTGACTAGCATTGTGGAGGCCTCGTGTTCAAGCCCCAGTGACTCCACTTACCCAAAACCACCGCACTACCGCTAAGGCCGTTGTATTTTCAGCAAATGACAAGGGTGCAGAATAGTTAGTACAAACACTGTCGGGGCTTTGGTCATAGGGTCAATACACAAGGAATAGGTCTTAAGTATTAAAATGCTGTAAGGTAAAGACGTCATCATGGGCCCTATGTGAAAGCGCCAGTAGGAATGTGCGAGCATTCAAATGAAGATGTTTAGTTTTCATAACTGGATATATACCAAGTTGACAAGAATATTTAATGTCATGGGCCACTCATGGGCTCATTAGATAATGAGTCATCATGTGAATAAAAACATCTGTGAAAATATATAATCTTATCCTCGTCGGGCATTACATCGATTCGATTTTAAAACGTAATAATCAACACCTGATAAATCTCCAGACGTTTGCCTTTCAGTTTACTTAAAAATCATTTCCGGTTGATCTAAGTGTCTCAATTTGTGTCTTTTTTTAAAGAAAAAAAAACCTTCGACACCTGTTGATATAACTACTTGGTTATGCCTGTTTAGTTATCAAAGTTTTGCTGGTTTATAACTTTATAACTCTGAGCGATAGCATGAAGAAATCGGGAGATAAGCCTACACTACACCTAGTGCCCTGGACTTACCTCCCCTTGGCAGAGGAAATTTTTTTTATTGGATACGCTTCACTTTTGATCGTATCTCGTGTTTAGTGACGTAAGTGACTAGGATGACGCAAGAGCAACGTATTTTTTAATTGAATATATAGATTGATGTGCACATATGTTGTTTTTTTTTACCATTGGTTGTTTTTCTCAAATTGTAAAAGAAAAATTATTTACCCACATAGACGGCCTGTGACTCGGGTTACGGGAAGTGGGGGGGGGGGGGGGCAACTCGCAGGGCCCTGGATGAATATCATTTGGGAGGACAAGAGAATAGTTTTTGATACTTCTAGTTGGCGCATTAATCCCCTTTCGTTAGCCCCACACATGCGTAACGGAATGTGTCTACCTTTCTAAATGCAATACTTGGACACGTGGTTTGGTAAGGAGTCGTGCAGTAAACTTGCGACCTTCTTCAAACTGTTGGTTGTTATTTTAACACGAAATTCATGAATCACTCCGTACCCCTTCTCGTACCCCTTACGGGTACTCGGTTGAGAACCGCGTGTTTGCTACTTAAAGTTAAAAAGGCCAACTAAATGAAACAGTCTAGCGCTGTGAGCAATCTCAGTGGTTCTCGAGTTGGGACAATGGGGTGACGGGCAGAAATTTCCGAAGTCAGATGGAGAGGCCGTCCAAAACTGACCCGTGGTGGAGGCTTAGGAGGATCGAGCAGGCGCTAATTGTCCAGTTCCGCACTGGGCATTGTCCTATTGGCGCGTACTTTGGGGGGTTGAGGCACCAAGTCAATATACCCTTGCCGCCGCTGCAGGGAGGTGGAGGAAACCGTGAATCTTGTGCTTTTTGAGTGTCCCGGGCTGGCGGACCACAGGGTGGACCAGTCCGGTAGCATGCTGGCCATTGGGCTTTATGGCATCTCCAGATGTTGAAAGACACAGCAGGTCTAATCTGACGGGTTCTAAGAGACTAACTAAGTCTCAACCCGCAGTTTCACTGACAGAGTTCTGAGAGAGAGAGAGAGAGAGAGAGAGAGAGAGAGAGAGAGAGAGAGAGAGAGAGCTGTGTTGTAGTGTAAATAAAAAAGAAACCGCGCCCGAACGCGCACAGATTAGAGATAGCACTGCATTTTACCTCCGCAACAAGCCAGCACTTTTTGCCTCTTGTGAGAATCGCAGATACGTGATATATTTATAGTCAATGCAACTGTGTGATTCCAAAAAATGTCTAGTTCTTTTTTTTTTGTGTACAATTACCGGCAAATTAGCTTCATTTCTTAAAAATCTCTTCTTGCCTCATCTAATTTTTTTTCGTTTACAGTCGTTTGTTATTGTTAGATCTTTTTTTATTTCCTCTTTTTTACGTTTCTTTATGATTATATTGTAACTCATTAAATTGACAATTCTGACTTTATGTGTGACAGAAAAAGTCAATAAGTAATCAGTCAGCTAGAATGTACTTTCTGTCCTTTGGCTATGACATATCTTGAACACTTCTATTTCTACCAGGATGTTGTTTGTCTGTTTAACAAAGTGCAGTAAGGTTTAATTTAACAAAAAAATAAACAAGATTGGTTTTGTATGATAAAAAAAAACAGTCTAATGGACGTGCAGCGGCGTATAATGTCTAGGGAGGTACATGATTGACAATTTTATGCCAGTGGCGTCGCAAACTACTAGGGGAACCCCTTCAAAAAAGAATGCACGATTTTTTTCTCCTACCGAGAAATACAAATGTGCTGCAACCCCCTTCCACACACACACACACACACACACATACACAACATTTTTTTTGGATGTCACTGTTGTTATATATATTCATATCTTTTTCCTGTTTGTACACCAAATTTCTAATATCACAGGAGCTATTTCTTGCATATATATATATATATATATATATATATATATATATATATATATATATATACATATATATACATATACATATATATATATATATATATATATATATCATTTGTTAATATCGTGCGTTGGCTTCACCCACCCCTACCATTTACCGCACAACCAAATGACGGTGAAATACTCAGTTCTGAACTTTTGGGTCGTGACCAGGGCGACCGTCACAAGTCCCCACGCTTTTAGCCTCTATCCCCTCCACCCCCACCCCCTAACCCTTTCGCTATTGGAGCCTTGAAATACATTATGCACTGTCAGTCCCGCTTAGGGCACTCTCCAGGCCCCCTCCTTCCTCGCCCCTGTACAGCCGTTCTTATAAACGGACGGAAATATGCAGCCGCCTAAGGTCCCCAGGGGACAAAGAGCGCCCCCCTACCTTTTTCCGGTAAAATCTTTTTACCTATAGGTATAGCCTCTGGGGGGGGGTCCCCCATTCTCAATGTATCTGTCTAGGGTACAACCCCGCCCCAGTGGTCTAAGAAGGGCGACGCATCTAATACCTGCCCTTTGCAATACTGGTACACGCTAAAAATAAAAAAGTTTCATTTATTACTTCAAGTGAGCACCCCCCCCCCCCACCAACGCATTTAACGACACAGGAAACACACATCGTCTACATTTATGTTCTTAAAGTTTGAGCCTGAGAGACCAATCCAAGATGCTCCACTATTTTTTCTTTTTTTTTGTTTACTTTTTACTGTCACAGTAAAATTTCCAATCTCCACTTGTCTCCGTCTAATTGAATCTTGTGAGTATTTTACCAGAACTTGTCTGCTCACGTTGGGCCATTGTCGTCATTTTGAGTCCCGTTTGACCAGTCCGTAAAGGGTGTGCAGTGTTCTTTTCTATATCAGCCATAGCGAAAAAAATGGTGGAATAAATATTTACTTTCCTGCACTAAAAAAAACTCGGTTCAACTCGTACCTACTAATACCATCCTAGACACAGACCGAATTGTACTCAATATTAGCATCGTTGACACAAGACTCTTTGTACTCACGGATACTATCTAGATACAGACCGGTTTGTATCAACTGATACCATTCTAAAACACAGACCAGTTTGTACCCACTATCCTAGACTAAGCCAATTTTCCCACTAAAACGTTCCTAGTCACAGAACGATTTGTACCCACTAATACCATCCTAGACAAAGACCAGTTTGTATACACTAATCCCATCCTAGACCCAGTCCGAATTTGTCCAATGCCATCCTAGAAACACAATGCTATCTACTAAAAAACGCTGCACCGGTCACTTTAATTCTCTTATCGGTCAAATGTTTAGATCCACGTCGTTTTACCAATTATCTGGCTCTACTCAACTACTAGCATCATCATCTTTTATTTCTGCTCAGGTCAGTGATATGAAAAGACGCACACACACACACACACATAAAAAGGTGAATTCCAAGTCATTTTAATACATATACTGCTTGACACAATGCAGTCTTTCAAAGTCTTCACTGGAACTCAGAACTAGACACACACACACACACCAAAAACCTTTTCAAGTATTGACTTCTCTCAACTAAAAAACAAACTTTTCTCTCTCTGTCATGAAACTTAAGTCAACTTCTAGTAGCTAAGATAAACATTATTTTTTTATTATTATTATTCTCCTCTCCTGAAATGTTGCCCTCCTCCCTTGCCTCCCCCCTCCCACCCACCAACCTGTCAGTTGGTGATGAGATACCAACACTATTATAGAGCAGTTGAACCGTGAATGGCAATTTGTCAACACCTTCAGTCATCTGGTCCCCCCTCTCCCCCTTCCATTATAAAGGGAAATATGGTTGCTCCATCTTCTCTTGATCCAATTTACTTTGTTACGTGAAATAATAATCTTCGTTTGAGACACAGCGTTGTTTTTTTTTTGAGTTCTCTTTACAAGATAATCTGTCAGCCAGAGAAGAAGGAAAGGAAGGGAGGGGCTGAGGGTGGGTGGGAGGGAGGGAGGGTGGGAGTGCGATGTAAAATGGAGTCATTATTAGACGGTGCACTCTGGCTCGCACCAAAGCATTTGCAGGATACTGGTTATGGATGGTGTTTCGGGGTAGGAGACCTTCACGAGACATTGTCAACTGACGTTCTCTAAAGTTCTAAACCACCATATGACACTTGTACTTATGTACCAATGAGCAGCCAGACCTTCCCTCCCCCACCCCACCCACCCTATCTCAAAATCAATTGTTTCGGACTATCTTAAGTATTAACAACTAAAACAATCAAATAATTTAAAAGAAAACGTGTCACATTAAATAGAGTATTCTCAAAACGTGAGGCTTGCGACCCTTATAAACACGATTTTGTTAGGTCCCTGTTAAAGTAAGATGTGTAAGTCTATGAACCACTATGATACTGTTTTTGCAGTGCCCTTTTTTTTCATAACCCTCCCCCCCCCCTCAATCCACTATAACCGATAATGCAACACTGGCCCTGGGAGACACTGGTCCATGGGAACTGTCATGGCTACAAATACTTATTCTTCAATGAGTCACATATTTGCATGACAAATAGTTCGATGCATCGTCAGAATGATTTTAAACTTACCCCACCTCCCACATACACACACATGTGCACAACAACAGTTTGCAACAAGATTAGAAAATACTGCCAGACTTGCTTCTAAAGTAATAATAAACCCGTTCAACAGTTTGCAACAAGATTTGAAAACACTGCCAGACTTGCTTCTAAAGTAATAATAAACCCGTTCAACAGTTTGCAACAAGATTAGAAACACTGCCAGACTTGCTTCTAAAGTAATAATAAACCCGTTCAACAGTTTGCAACAAGATTAGAAAACACTGCCAGACTTGCTTCTAATGTAATAATAAACCCGTTCAACAGTTTGCAACAAGATTAGAAAACACTGCCAGACTTGCTTCTAAAGTAATAATAAACCCGTTCAACAGTTTGCAACAAGATTAGAAAACACTGCCAGACTTGCTTCTAAAGTAATAATAAACCCGTTCAACAGTTTGCAACAAGATTAGAAAACACTGCCAGACTTGCTTCTAAAGTAATAATAAACCCGTTCAACAGTTTGCAACAAGATTAGAAAACACTGCCAGACTTGCTTCTAAAGTAATAATAAACCCGTTCAACAGTTTGCAACAAGATTAGAAAACACTGCCAGACTTGCTTCTAAAGTAATAATAAACCCGTTCAACAGTTTGCAACAAGATTAGAAAACACTGCCAGACTTGCTTCTAAAGTAATAATAAACCCGTTCAACAGTTTGCAACAAGATTAGAAAACACTGCCAGACTTGCTTCTAAAGTAATAATAAACCCGTTCAACAGTTTGCAACAAGATTAGAAAACACTGCCAGACTTGCTTCTAAAGTAATAATAAACCCGTTCAACAGTTTGCAACAAGATTAGAAAACACTGCCAGACTTGCTTCTAAAGTAATAATAAACCCGTTCAACAGTTTGCAACAAGATTAGAAAATACTGCCAGACTTGCTTCTAAAGTAATAATAAACCCGTTCAACAGTTTGCAACAAGATTAGAAAACACTGCCAGACTTGCTTCTAAAGTAATAATAAACCCGTTCAACAGTTTGCAACAAGATTAGAAAACACTGCCAGACTTGCTTCTAAAGTAATAATAAACCCGTTCAACAGTTTGCAACAAGATTAGAAAACACTGCCAGACTTGCTTCTAAAGTAATAATAAACCCGTTCAACAGTTTGCAACAAGATTAGAAAACACTGCCAGACTTGCTTCTAAAGTAATAATAAACCCGTTCAACAGTTTGCAACAAGATTAGAAAACACTGCCAGACTTGCTTCTAAAGTAATAATAAACCCGTTCAACAGTTTGCAACAAGATTAGAAAACACTGCCAGACTTGCTTCTAAAGTAATAATAAACCCGTTCAACAGTTTGCAACAAGATTAGAAAACACTGCCAGACTTGCTTCCTAAAGTAATAATAAACCCGTTCAACAGTTTGCAACAAGATTAGAAAACACTGCCAGACTTGCTTCTAAAGTAATAATAAACCCGTTCAACAGTTTGCAACAAGATTAGAAAACACTGCCAGACTTGCTTCTAAAGTAATAATAAACCCGTTCAACAGTTTGCAACAAGATTAGAAAACACTGCCAGACTTGCTTCTAAAGTAATAATAAACCCGTTCAACAGTTTGCAACAAGATTAGAAAACACTGCCAGACTTGCTTCTAAAGTAATAATAAACCCGTTCAACAGTTTGCAACAAGATTAGAAAACACTGCCAGACTTGCTTCTAAAGTAATAATAAACCCGTTCAACAGTTTGCAACAAGATTAGAAAACACTGCCAGACTTGCTTCTAAAGTAATAATAAACCCGTTCAACAGTTTGCAACAAGATTAGAAAACACTGCCAGACTTGCTTCTAAAGTAATAATAAACCCGTTCAACAGTTTGCAACAAGATTAGAAAACACTGCCAGACTTGCTTCTAAAGTAATAATAAACCCGTTCAACAGTTTGCAACAAGATTAGAAAACACTGCCAGACTTGCTTCTAAAGTAATAATAAACCCGTTCAACAGTTTGCAACAAGATTAGAAAACACTGCCAGACTTGCTTCTAAAGTAATAATAAACCCGTTCAACAGTTTGCAACAAGATTAGAAAACACTGCCAGACTTGCTTCTAAAGTAATAATAAACCCGTTCAACAGTTTGCAACAAGATTAGAAAACACTGCCAGACTTGCTTCTAAAGTAATAATAAACCCGTTCAACAGTTTGCAACAAGATTAGAAAACACTGCCAGACTTGCTTCTAAAGTAATAATAAACCCGTTCAACAGTTTGCAACAAGATTAGAAAACACTGCCAGACTTGCTTCTAAAGTAATAATAAACCCGTTCAACAGTTTGCAACAAGATTAGAAAACACTGCCAGACTTGCTTCTAAAGTAATAATAAACCCGTTCAACAGTTTGCAACAAGATTAGAAAACACTGCCAGACTTGCTTCTAAAGTAATAATAAACCCGTTCAACAGTTTGCAACAAGATTAGAAAACACTGCCAGACTTGCTTCTAAAGTAATAATAAACCCGTTCAACAGTTTGCAACAAGATTAGAAAACACTGCCAGACTTGCTTCTAAAGTAATAATAAACCCGTTCAACAGTTTGCAACAAGATTAGAAAACACTGCCAGACTTGCTTCTAAAGTAATAATAAACCCGTTCAACAGTTTGCAACAAGATTAGAAAACACTGCCAGACTTGCTTCTAAAGTAATAATAAACCCGTTCAACAGTTTGCAACAAGATTAGAAAACACTGCCAGACTTGCTTCTAAAGTAATAATAAACCCGTTCAACAGTTTGCAACAAGATTAGAAAACACTGCCAGACTTGCTTCTAAAGTAATAATAAACCCGTTCAACAGTTTGCAACAAGATTAGAAAACACTGCCAGACTTGCTTCTAAAGTAATAATAAACCCGTTCAACAGTTTGCAACAAGATTAGAAAACACTGCCAGACTTGCTTCTAAAGTAATAATAAACCCGTTCAACAGTTTGCAACAAGATTAGAAAACACTGCCAGACTTGCTTCTAAAGTAATAATAAACCCGTTCAACAGTTTGCAACAAGATTAGAAAACACTGCCAGACTTGCTTCTAAAGTAATAATAAACCCGTTCAACAGTTTGCAACAAGATTAGAAAACACTGCCAGACTTGCTTCTAAAGTAATAATAAACCCGTTCAACAGTTTGCAACAAGATTAGAAAACACTGCCAGACTTGCTTCTAAAGTAATAATAAACCCGTTCAACAGTTTGCAACAAGATTAGAAAACACTGCCAGACTTGCTTCTAAAGTAATAATAAACCCGTTCAACAGTTTGCAACAAGATTAGAAAACACTGCCAGACTTGCTTCTAAAGTAATAATAAACCCGTTCAACAGTTTGCAACAAGATTAGAAAACACTGCCAGACTTGCTTCTAAAGTAATAATAAACCCGTTCAACAGTTTGCAACAAGATTAGAAAACACTGCCAGACTTGCTTCTAAAGTAATAATAAACCCGTTCAACAGTTTGCAACAAGATTAGAAAACACTGCCAGACTTGCTTCTAAAGTAATAATAAACCCGTTCAACAGTTTGCAACAAGATTAGAAAACACTGCCAGACTTGCTTCTAAAGTAATAATAAACCCGTTCAACAGTTTGCAACAAGATTAGAAAACACTGCCAGACTTGCTTCTAAAGTAATAATAAACCCGTTCAACAGTTTGCAACAAGATTAGAAAACACTGCCAGACTTGCTTCTAAAGTAATAATAAACCCGTTCAACAGTTTGCAACAAGATTAGAAAACACTGCCAGACTTGCTTCTAAAGTAATAATAAACCCGTTCAACAGTTTGCAACAAGATTAGAAAACACTGCCAGACTTGCTTCTAAAGTAATAATAAACCCGTTCAACAGTTTGCAACAAGATTAGAAAACACTGCCAGACTTGCTTCTAAAGTAATAATAAACCCGTTCAACAGTTTGCAACAAGATTAGAAAACACTGCCAGACTTGCTTCTAAAGTAATAATAAACCCGTTCAACAGTTTGCAACAAGATTAGAAAACACTGCCTGACTTGCTTCTAAAGTAATAATAAACCCGTTCAACACATCATCCCATCGCCTACCCCGCTCACACACATACACACACCGACCCTCACATCGAAATGGTGCTGGTAGTGGTGGTGGTGGTGGTGGTGGTGATGGTGATGAAGGAAAAGATAACAGACAATGCAACAATTCATTTCTGGACATAAAGGACATACAGAGGTGATGCGTAGGACATATAAACATTATCCTCGCCCAGGCTGATTTGTCCCAGTCAAAAAAAAATTGTGTGCAAACATCGGAGGGGGGCTAATCTACTCACGTTTGATCTCTAAGACTCACAGACGAAAGACCATCCAGGGGAAGGAGACCTTATCAGGGAGATCAAATAAGCCACCAAAAGTTCAATATTAGGGTTAAGCCTTTGATTATTTCAAACTTTCTCACCCACCAACCTTTTCAAAAAAAAAAACCACCTAATTGTCTCCCCTTAATGTTTTTTTTTCTAAACAAGAATGGTCTTCCCTTTTTTTCAAACTATTTTTATACATCGGCATTTATAGTGTCTTAGTTTTAACATATTGTGATGTATTGCTTACGTAATGTGAGTTTACCACGGTACACCTTGATAGGTAGACAGTTTTACACCGTGTGATGGACAGAGACAAGAGTCTTGTGAAACAAATTAGGTTAAGTGGCAGAATAGTATACACGATATGGCTTTGTAATTAAAAATAACATTTTTTTTTCTTTTTAAATCATAGGAGAATCTCGTCTGGGTGACTTCGCCCATTTCACTCAGAGCCGACTCTGGTTTTTCTCACTGCGTTAAAATCAAGGGCATCCGTTTTAAATAGAATTTTTTTTTGTTTTTGTTTTCCTTTGTTTTCGTTGTGGTCTTCTGACATCGTAGTTAGTTAGTATTTGTATAATTATGTAAGTTGTTAAAATAAATGATTTTTTTTAAAGAACATTACATTAGTTCAGGGGTGGGTAAAACTACGGTGCATCATAAATGTCAGAGCCGTTATTACATTTGTGAAAGGAACCTTTTGCGCCCCCAAGACAAAGCTTGGTTTGTGTGCCCTGGGAAAAGTAACATTTGAAGGGCACTAAGAAAAAACGCCGTCAAGGCTTTCGTTTGATAGAACTGGAACCCCCCTAATAATTTGTTATTACCGGGGCCCTTCTGACCCCCTTATTCGTGTTTTACATAAGGGAAAAATAAATGTTCCAATTGTTTGGGGCCCTCTTGGGGTTGAGGGCCCTCGGCAGCCCCCAAGTTTGCCAATCTGTATGAAAGGCGGTTCTTTTACATTGATGTTGTACGCCAAATCAAGAAACAGGGGGCAATGCCGGCTTGTGCAATAGGTAGTTATAGATGTGTGCTTTTTGTAATTAAATCTAATATAGTTAATTAGATTGTTAAAATTTCCGGATGTTAATTTTTTTAAACCGGATGAGAGATTACACTTTTGGATTTTTAGTAATGAGAGTATTTTTTTGTAGCCGGTGAATGACGTCATGTTTTTTTTATTCACTATCTGTGTATGATCCTATAACATCATCTGTAATTAGTGTTGGATTTCCATTAACAAAAGTCTGGAGAGCTTATATATATATATATATATATATATATATATATATATATATATAATCTGTGTGAGTGTATTTTAACTGTCATGTTAACATTGAATAAAGCATGAATTCATTTTGCAGTTTCTGTACAAACGATTGTATGCGTGTTGGGTGGTGCTGCCACCCTACCAAGAACAACAGCGAGACAGTTACACTATCTATTAGCAAGACTTCCATCATTGACATTAAGTAATTCTTCTTACAAGTTGAGCAATCGCTCCTTGCATGTTGAGCAATACACCAGATAACCCGACGCAAGTGTTACCTGCCCATCATACTGTGTGTGTGTGTGTGTGTGTGTGTGTGCGTGCGTGCGTGCGTGCGTGCGTGCGTGCGTGTGTGTGTGTGTGTGTGTGTGTGTGTGTGTGTGTGAGGTATTATCGTCTTCTCCTGTTCTTATTGAAATGGGTCGAGGAAGGGGAGCTAAACACGCTGGAGGCATTATCTCCCCTTAGGAAGTGAGGCAAGAGGTCACTACTCTTTACTGTCGGCGGACTACTGAGATTTAATCATATTTCTTCCGCCGCCCCCCCCCCCACCCATGGTGCTCGGCCAGATCACCAGGGGGCTTCCAATATGGAAACATTCCATCCAACATGGGAAGAATTTCAGGGAAGGTGTTTACAGGTGGTTGTTGGGCCAACGACATACACTCGACGCTGTAGGACTGGGGGGGGGGGGGGGGGGGGTTCGTTGTTCAGATCTCGTCTCCAAAACTCAGCTTGTTTATCTTTTGTGTCTGTGTATTTTAAATGTGGGATGGGTGGGGGGGTGCACATTTTATACAAGGAATTTTGAAACTAAGGCCGTAATTCACACGAGTGAGGTTATCAATCTGGGGGTTGCAATGTGAGAGCGTGATGGACACAATTGCTGTCCTATTCACCTGAAGTCATTACATTTCACTTATCCTGGAGGAGTACATTAGCTATAGTAAATATCTCTTTTCGTATTCTTAAGGCTTTCATTTACGGCCCTCTTTATTATATTTATATATTTATACCGCTGATGATATAACTATGGTTTCCACTAGTATTATATTTCTAGCTGCCAGATAAGTTTCTAATTTTCTCCCTTGTTGTCAAGTGTCTTGAGAGCCGCTTGCGCACTTGAAATTGACCAAGTATAAGTCGTGTCTTGCGTGGTCCAGAGATAAAAATAAGGTTATAACTTAGATATGTCTTTTGATTTGTGTATCTGTTTAAACAAACTTAGCATTAAATGTTTGCTTGTGTGTATTTTTTTAAATTAGTTTACTCATGAGATAAATATAGGCTTAGCCTTAGACACAGATAGATAGATAGATAGATAGATAGATAGATAGATAGATAGATAGATAGATAGATAGATAGATAGATAGATAGATAGATAGATAGATAGATAGATAGATAGATAGATAGATATTGTGTTGTAATTGTTTCTTCCAGAATTTTCTAAAAGGAAAAGTTTTAATGAACGTGTTTTTGTTAGACAGAAATTCACTCCGCTGATGTGTTGTCTTTGCTAACCTGTTCAGTGAATCTCAGCTGTGAGCTCGATGAAACATTTCCGTAGCATAGTACATTTCGTTATTATTTTAATTCTAGTGTTTCTATTTTCAACTTTTAGGCTGTTTGGTCTAGTCTCGAAGATCCACAGAATAAACAGGATGGCAATATAGAGATATGCACGTGCTCCACTCAGTAAACAAAGAGGCACTTTACAAAGACACATAAACACAAACACATATTGCTGTAATAGAACTCAAATTTTCCCTCATAGTCTCTTTTAAAATAACAAACACGTTTTATGAATATATACTTATACGTTTATACGTTTATAATATATATATATATATATATATATATATATATATATATATATATATATATGACTGCGTCTAAGGAAATAGATTAACTTTAACCTTTTTGAGTTTGTATCTGTTACCGCCAGTATTTATTCCCAAGCCCTTGCATTCTCCTAACATCTTATACCCATGACCTTTCAACTCTGGATCATCAAAAATGTCAGAAACACAGACAAGAACAACAATCAAAAGGGGGGCGGGGGTGCAAAAGTCACGCCCACCTCTAGAAAGGGGAGGAGTAGGGTGGTGGGGGGGTGGCATTATTTGTCGTCACAAGGTGTTGCAGCCTTGCGGCGAAGTATATCACATGGTCACAGGAACAAGATGAGATGATCACTCCGGGTGCCTAAACAATTGCAGAAGGATTGGGGTAAAACAGCTTATAGATGTGGTCGAAAGGTCAATAGGGCAATAGCCTCATGGTATCGGTTGTACATACCAATAAACTGAGACCTTCAGCTACAAATCTAAACCCGTTCTAGAAAGTCATTCGTAAACCAAAATGTTTTGTGCTGAAAGTATTTTTTTTTAATTTACATTAATTGAATAAAAATACATTAATTTTAGTAAAATACATTAATTTTAGTAAAATACATTAATTCTAGTAAAATACATTAATTTTAGTAAAATACATTAATTCTAGTAAAATACATTAATTTTAGTAAAATACATAATTTTAGTAAAATACATTAATTCTAGTAAAATACATTAATTCTAGTAAAATACATTAATTTTAGTAAAATACAATTAATTTTAGTAAAGTACATTAATTTTAGTAAAATACATTAATTCTAGTAAAATACATTAATTTTAGTAAAATACATTAATTTTAGTAAAGTACATTCATTTTAGTAAAATACATTAATTCTAGTAAAATATATTAATTTTAGTAAAATACATTAATTTTAGTAAAGTACATTAATTTTAGTAAAATACATTTATTCTAGTAAAATACATTAATTCTAGTAAAATCTTTTATTTTTATTTTTTTGAAACACAATGTTTGAATGCAAAATGTACTACGTTTGATCTATTAATATACTAATCTGTTGTTATATTTAAAAAAAAACACAGCAGCAATAATCAAGAATTACGGTTAAAATAGAGTAGTGAAGAAAAAATGGCTACAAAACAGACCGTCATTTCAGTTTCCAGCATAAACAAAGATTTGTTTTGTTGTATAAAGGATATAAGCGTAATAATAAACAACAATACAATTGGCGTTCTACACTGTCGGATTTCAAGGCAAATTTTCCCTAATTTCTTTTGTTCGGATCTTAAGTTTTCTTGTTTTTTTTTTGGAGTTTTCGGATTAGTATAATAACTTTAGATAGAATAAGTTAAGAATAGAACAGCGCTGTCGACATTGCTGTCTTGCTCGACTGCAAATTTTGATAACATTCCACCCCCCCCCCCTTCATAAGATATTAAGCAGTAATACGTTTAAAATTGGTCCATAAAAAAAATGGGTTTCCAACCTCGTTTTTTTTAAACTATCAGATAACGCATCTGAATCTTTGAGAGATGCTAAAGATTCACACAGAACATATCCATACGATTATATTCTAAATTCTTTTTTTTTTTTTAGAAATAGTGACATTATGGTGTTTATATGATAAATGAAATGTCACTTCCCTCTTCTAAAATAAATAAACAAAACACCAGAATATTTGTTCCTCTGTGAGCTCGAGCTCGTGAGAAATAGAAAAAGTTAAAAAAAAAAAAACATATGTCCGTGCTTACCCCTCTTAAACTTCAACAAATCTATTTATCTTTCGTTAAGATTATTTCCCTTTATCTTCCCACAATGCTCTTTTTAACTCGGATGTGTAGAAGGAAGTGCAGACGAGCGGACTAGTAAAATATGGCTTAGACATTAAAATGGAAATTGTTTGTTGTTTCTTTTTCAAGTAATTTTGTTTGTTTTGGAGTCATGTATTAATTTAAGATCTTTAACAATTACAATTGCAGGACATGCGCACTTGTCTTTTAATACATACTTTGACAGTTATTTTGTCTATTTTTATCTGCTTCTGTCTCTTTATCTGATTTTCTCTTTCTCTTTCTCTCTCTCTCTCTCTCTCTCTCTCTCTCTCTCTCTTCTCTCTTCTCTCTCTATCTCTCTTTGTGTTTCTCTCACTTCTCTCTCTCTTCTCTCTCTCTCTCTCTCTTTCTCTTCTCTCTCTCTCTCTCTCTCTCTCTCTCTCTCTCTCTCTCTTTCTCTTCTATCTCTTTTCTCTCTCTCTCTCTGTCTCTCACTTCTCTCTCTTTTTTTTCTCTCTCTCTCTCTTCTCTCTCTCTCTTCTCTCTCTCTCTCTCTCTCTCTCTCTCTTCTCTCTTCTCTCTCTATCTCTCTCTGTGTTTCTCTCACTTCTCTCTCTCCCCTCTCTCTCTCTTCTCTCTCTTTTCTCTCTCTCTCTCTCTCTTTCTCTTCTCTCTCTCTCTTCTCTCTCTCTGTCTCTCACTTCTCTCTCCTTTTTTCTCTCTATCTCCTCTCTCTCTCTTCTCTCTCTCTCTCTCTTTCTTCTATCTCTCTCTTCTCTCTTCTCTCTATCTCTCTCTGTGTTTCTCTCTCTCTCTCTTCTCTCTCTTTTCTCTCTCGCTCTCCTCTCTCTTCTCTCTCTCTTTTCTCTCTCTCTCTCTTCTCTCTCTCTCTCTCTTCAATCTCTCTCTTCTCTCTCTCGAACACACATACACACAGACAATGGCGCGCACACACAGACAATCATATACACACAACGTCTTTATAATGTCTTTAACAACGGTGAACAGGGGCGGACCTATGTCAGTTGAGACCACGGGCGCAGAGCAAACAATTAGGCCCTTTAGAAAAAAGAGTAACATATCAATAGGTTTACAATAGGGCTCTTAGCGGGGGCCGCTGGGCCCGTCCTTAAATCCGCCCCTGGCGGTAAATCACATGTTGCTCACGCTGAATAATTTACTTTCATTTCAACTCACACACTTGTTAATGTAGTCAGTGTAATACAGGGGGTGGGCCAAACCTCGGCCCGCGAGACGATTCGATCCAGACATCCACATCTTTCAGAGTGATGCGCAGCACTCACCTCTTTCATGTTGTGACGTTAACATTTAGCTCACATTAGCTCCTGGTCATCATTCAGCTCCTTGGAAAAAAACCCGCCAATCAAATTCACGAGGCTAATGTGTCTCGCGACTGAGAACATTTTCCCCAACCCCTGGTTCAAAGGGTCTTTTATTGTAACGCGGCTGCATAGAAAAAACTCTGGGTTAGTCACAACCCAGACACACAACCAGGATCATTAGTGCGTATTGATATCTCTTACTTTCAATCCCTTATTGGCATTCATTCATTTCTTCTCTCTGTGTCTTTTACTTTATTCTCATTCTTCACTAATTTTAGTGACCCTTCCAGTTATCTGGCCTAAAGTAGTGAAAGATGCTTACAGGTGGTTGTAAGCCATACGATGTACACTCGACGCTGTAGGACCGGAGTTAGTTCCAATCTGGTCTCCAAAACTCAATATACGCAATGAATTTTAACCAACGCCTTATAATTTACATGTGGATTTGTATCCCCCCTAATTATGGTAGCCTTTCAGTTATCCGGCCTTTAGTAGACAAAGGAAAGCCTGATAAACAAAGATTCGGATAAGTTGAAGCCTGTTTAAAACTCTGTTTTAATACTCTCTCTCTCTCTCTCTCTCTCTCTCTCTGTCTCTCTCTCTCTCTGTCTCTCTCTCTCTCTCTCTCTCTCTCTCTCTCTCTCTCTCTCTCTCTCTCTCTCTCTCTCTCTCTCCCCATCATATCAACTAAACACAGTCAAAACATTTCATACACAAAAACAACAAACATGACGCCACGTTCAGAGATAGAGCCCAACAATTCATATAGAGACCATGTTTTATCTCCACCTAGAAACTAAAGTTACACTTTGTGAAGGAGATTGTTACTGTCTGTAGTTCCAGATGCCCCGCCTTTAAAATGCCATCCTGCTATAAAGTCTGTGGTTGATTCACTAGTGTTAAATGAATAAATATATATACAGTCGCATCCGCTTAATTGGGACACATCGGGACCGAGGCTTTTTGTTCCGATTAAGCGGCTGTCCCAATTAAACATACAAATTTACTATTGGCTTCTTGGTTTGGTTTCTTTGAGATTTGTCCCAAATAAGCGGTGTCCCAATTAAGCGGAATCCACTATATATATATATATAGCTAGTTGGATGTTTATTTTCTTATTTTTTTTCAAGTCTTAACAAATTTAGTTGATTTTGTTTATCTGTTACGATTTATATTGAAATCAAAGTATTTTTCTTTGATAAATGTTTCATGCAATAATTAAAAAGAGAGAAGCATTTTCGAAGCACATTTATTTTTTTCGAAAGATCAAAACTATAGATTGAAGGGGAAAAAAAAAAGAAATAATAAACACAAAGATCAGTTGAAGCATTGAATTAATAAGCAAAATAAAAAATACGGACATCAAAAGGTGCGGAAATCAGCAATCTTTTAATACATCGGCAGTGACCTACTTTCTTCATGTTTACAAAATTTGACTGGATTTTTTAATACTTTTTTTGTTTTGTTTCACGAGATAACTTTGTGCCAGCCTTTTAATTTCATTAAGTGTTTGTAGTAGATTATAAGATAGACTAAAAGTCTTGTTTTTTTCAGTGGAAACGTGTAGAGGTGGGGGAATTTATGTGTGGGAGTGTAGGAAGGAGGGCATCAGGTTGAGTGTTTGTGTGTGAGTGTTTGTGTGTGAGTGTTTGTGTGTAAGTGTTTGTGTGTGAGTGTTTGTGTGTGAGTGTGTGTGTGTGAGTGTTTGTGTGTGAGTGTTTATGTGTGAGTGTTTGTGGGTGAGTGTTTGTGTGTGAGTGTTTGTGTGTGAGTGTTTGTGTGTGAGTGTTTGTGTGTGAGTGTTTGTGTGTGAGTGTTTGTGTGTGAGTGTTTTTGTGTGAGTGTGTGTGTGAGTGTTTGTGTGTGAGTGTTTGTGTGTGAGTGTTTGTGTGTGAGTGTTTGTGTGTGAGTGTTTGTGTGTGAGTGTGTGTGTGAGTGTGTGCGTGTGAGTGTGTGTGAGTGTGTGTATGAGTGTGTGTGTGAGTGTTTGTGTGTGTGTGAGTGTTTGTGTGTGAGTGTTTGTGTGTGAGTGTTTGTGTGTGAGTGTGTGTGTGAGTGTGTGTGTGTGAGTGTGTGTGTGAGTGTGTGTGTGAGTGTGTGTATGAGTGTGTGTATGAGTGTTTGTGTGTGTGTGAGTGTTTGTGTGTGAGTGTTTGTGTGTGAGTGTTTGTGTGTGAGTGTGTGTGTGTAAGTGTGTGTAAGTGTGTGTTTGTGTGAGTGTGTCAGTGAGTGTGTGTGTGTGTGAGTGTGTGTGTTTGTGTGTGTGTGTTTTTGAGTGTTTGTGTGTGAGTGTGTGTGTGTAAGTGTGTGTAAGTGTGTGTTTGTGTGAGTGTGTGTGCGATTGTGTGTGTGTGAGTGTTTGTGTGTTGATATGTGTGTGGTCTTTGATAAATCAACTATCTATCAGCGCAACCATCCTCTGTTATGTAATGTCTTTTAAGATATCTCCACTCCCCATCCAGGTTCTCTTTCGCTTGTTTGTGTGAAATACAGAATTATTTTAACGGTGTGTTTAATAATGTATCCATTAGGATGCATTGGCAGTTAGATACAAATCTTAAAAGAAATGTGACATTTTTTTAATTGGAATTAACTAGTGTTGTTTTAGTCCCAGGTCATATTTTAGTTTCAGTTTTTATTTCGTTTTTTCTATAATAATTTTAGTTTTCGTCTAGTTTTAGTCTTGCTGCTAATTTTAGTTTTAGTTCTCGTTGACGAAAACAACACTAGAATTAACCACATACAAGTAAAGAATGTGATCAATGGATATTTATACTTTAGTAAGACACAGAGAGAGAGAGAGAGAGAGAGATTATCGCCAAGAAATATCACATTCTTGACAACACCTGGAGCAGCGACTATACCCAAAAGGGTACGGGTACCACCACCAATGTTCCCTCTAAGGTGTGGTAAGAAGTGAGCAAAAAATTTTGTCTCTGAGCGACATTTTGTTTGAGGCCAAAATTTGTGAGCGATTTAAGCGATGTCATCCGTCGGAGTGAGCGATCGTAGTGTAGTATGAGCGACGCTCTAAATTCGTGTGAGCGATCGCTCACGTGCTCAGCTTAGAGGGAACATTGACCACCACCCCCCCCCACTTCAAAGTTTATATAGCAAACCGGAGGAGACCTTCTCCAAACCTCTTGGATGTTTTAAAACCGGAAATGACATATCGTTGCGTACCCTTGCATAGCCTTACCCTTGGGAGGGGGGGGGTAGGCGTTAACCCGGGTTGAGAACCTCGGACCTAGAGCCATCGACATCATGATTGTTCATTTGTTTGTTCATTTGTTTGTTCATTTGTTTGTTCATTTGTTTGTTCATTTGTTTGTTCATTTGTTTGTTTGTCGTTTTATTTTATCTTTATTTTTATTTATTTATTTTTTTTAACCTTTTTCTGGAAAAAAAAACAGAAACATAGCTGAGTATCAGCATTTCCGTTCTGATAGGTATAAGTGTGAACAAGGCGATGACCAGGGACCCCCCCCCCCCCCAACTGCTAAGAAAGAGTGGAGGAGGAGGGGGGGAGGAGGAGGAAGCGACCTGACGGAATTTCGTTTACAAGCAATTTCAAGAAAAAACATTGGGCACTTGGCAATGGCTCCGGGCTGAAATTTTCCAAGAGTTAAGGGATTGGGTAGGGGAGGGGGGTGAGGGGGAGGGGCGGACCAGTCTTCAAATATGTTGAGGGAACTAATATTTTCAAGCACTTGTCTTAAAAGTAGCCCCCCTCCCCCTCTTCCCCCAATGTATCTTTGCTTCGGGCCCCCAAAATGTGCCTTTACGTGGGGGCCCTCATAAGCTTAAAAACGGCACCGACTAAAGTGACGTTTGTTTGTTTGTTGTTTTGTATTCTCTCCTCCCATTCAAACAGAGTTCCCGCTGACGCTCACACTAACCGGCCCAATCAGCGAGCAGATAAAATCTTATGTCATGGGAGAGAACTAGATCGGGTTGAAGAAGGTAGAAACTCATTTTTAATGCCCATTAACTCCCCCTGCCTTCTTTCAAGGCGTCCTCACTCCCCGTCCATCTCTTCACTATAGTGAACAGTTACGGTTCAACTCCGAAGGGTGAAAGAGAAGGTCTTAAAATTATTGTTCCGGTCCATTTGCCATGATACACGGTATCATGATACATGGTATGTAAAGTATCATGATACACGGTATGTAAAGTATCATGGTGCACGGTATGTACAGTATCATGATACATTGTGTGTAAAGTATCATGGTACACGGTATGTACAGTATCATGATGCACGGTATGTACAGTATCATGAAACACGGTATGTAAAGTATCATGGTGCACGGTATTACAGTATCATGATACATGGTGTGTAAAGTATCATGTTACACGGTTTGTACAGTATCATGATGCACGGTATGTACAGTATCATGAAACACGGTATGTACAGTATCATGATACATTGTGTGTAAAGTATCATGGTACACGGTATGTACAGTATCATGATGCACGGTATGTACAGTATCATGAAACATGATGTGTAAAGTATCATGGTACACGGTATGTACAGTATCGTGATACATGGTGTGTACAGTATCATGATACATGGTGTGTACAGTATCATGATACATCGTGTGTACAGTATCATGATGCACGGTATGTAATGTCAGAAGATGACAACAGACTGAACGTATAGCTAAACAGAAGCTTATTTCTCCTCATATGAGTTTTACATGATAAATAATTATAATGTAGTAGATTTCCTTGAGTTTGAATTGTGAATATTAGTACCAACCATATTTCAGCAAATAGCAACCAAAATTAACTTAAGCAAAAAAACAATGTAGGGTGTCAAAAAGGGAAAAAAGGGTCGGTGCAGACTAAATTCTTTTAGTGGCAGGTGGTAGTTTAATGACAGGTGGTTGTTTACTAGCAGGTAGTGGTTTAGTGGCAGGTGGGCAGTGAAAACGATCATTGACCCGTTGTGATGACATCACGGGGCCATCATGGGCATCTCATTTCATTAATGGTTGTAAATAAAGGAGTGAAGTATCGGCCTCAGCAGTAGTCGAAGTATCGGTATCAACAGTAGTCGAAATATTGGTATCAGCAGTAGTCGAAGTATCGGCATCAGCAGTAGTCGTGAACGAACGCTTGACTGGTCTGTCTCTAATGACGTCATGTGGCAGCCTGACCAGTTTAATCTAAAGTCTATGACCCAGGTTACATTTGCAATCCCATCACGTAAACACCAGAGTTTTCATATTTATAAAAAAAACCTCCTGGGTTTGGTGCCATCTGATGAGCGCCCGAGGTACTCACCTACCTAATTTACTGAGCGCACATAGTACTCACATATTTTACTGATCGCCCGCAGTACTCACCTACCAATTTTACTGAGCGCACACTATGCTCACATACCAATTTTACTGAGCGCACACAGTGCTCACATACCAATTTTACTGAGCGCACACAGTGCTCACATGCCTATTTTGCTGAGCGCACACAGTGCTCACCTACCAATTTTACTTAGCGCACACAGTGCTCACATACCAATTTTACTGAGCGCACACAGTGCTCACATACCAATTTTACTGAGCGCACACAGTGCTCACATACCTATTTTACTGAGCGCACACAGTGCTCACATACCAATTTTACTGCGCTTACAGTGCACACATCACCTATTTTACTGAGCGCACACGGTATATCACATACCAATTTTACTGAGCGCACACAGTGCTCACATACCAATTTTACTGAGCGCACACATATCTCACATACCAATTTTACTGAGCGCACACAGTGCTCACATACCTATTTTACTGAGCGCACACAGTGCTCACATACCAATTTTACTGAGCGCACACATATCTCACATACCAATTTTACTGAGCGCACACAGTGCTCACAAACCTATTTTACTGAGCGCACACAGTGCTCACATACCAATTTTACTGTGCGCACACATTGCTCACATACCTATTTTACTGAGCGCACACAGTGCTCACATACCAATTTTACCGAGCGCACACAGTGCTAACATACCAATTTTAATAAGCGCACACAGTGCTCACATATTTTACTGATCCCCTTTTTTTTTTTATTTGGGTTGCTAAAAGCAAACATTTCTGTGTTTAAAAAAATAATGTGCTAACCCAATCTCCTCCATGGCTTAAATTATTCCAGCTTCATTCCAATACTGTGTGTGAGAAGACGGTGTGCCCCATTACTTAAGCACGGCGGATCTCAAAGTGTGGCTTCCAGTTCACCAATTAGTCGCGGGCTGATCTGAAGCGGGTGGCCCAAAAATTCAACATTTGCTTATTAGATAATATATGGAACTACTTTTGAACTTTCTTTCAAAGGCGTTACTTACAGTACAGTGTACTATAGGACCCCAGCAGTTGCTATATACTAGTGACCCCTTATATATCTTTGAGCCTATGCCTAGGGATCCCAAAACAAACTATAAGGAAGTCTGTAGAGGAGGCTATATACTGTGAAGCTCTTCTTTGTCCCTGCAGTGGTAGCCACGTTATGTAATTGGGAGAACACACCACTTAAATGCATCTCCTGACATTGGTACTTGTAATAGTGTTGTCTTAGTCCCAGGTCATATTTTAGTTTCAGTTTTTATTTCGTTTTTTCTGTAATTATTTCAGTTTTCGTCTAGTTTTAGTCTTGCTGCAAATTTTAGTTTTAGTTTTAGTTTTCGTTAACGAAAACAACATTAACTTGTAATTCATATCAGAAACAATATCTCATTATATAAAGTAATATTACCTGGTTATATAAAGTAACAATATCTTATTAAATAAAGAAACAGTATCTCGGAATATAAAGTAACAATATCTCGATATATGGTGTAACAATTAAATATATTGTTATATAAAGTAACAGTATCTCATCATATAAATTAGCAGTATCTCGGTATATGAAGTAACCATATCTCGTTATACAAAGTTACGATATCTCGTTATATAAAGTTACAATATCTGAGTATATAAAGTAACAATATTTCGTTATATACACACTCATGAGCAACTCATTACTTGCACTCTAATCACCTATGGGCACTCGTCATCACTAGAAACATTCACTATGGGGGTGCTATACTTATTATTTGATATTGTGAATTTTGATCCGACGTGTCCTCACCTCCGGTCTATACTTATCTCAATCACCTGTATATTGAAATATTTTCCCCAAACAGTCTGCTGTTTCATTTTACCCTCACCTAGTTGTTAACCCACCCCTTCCCTCTTTACCTGTTGTTTTTTTTTTTTATGATTACAAATTTTTAAATAATTTTAATAAAACTTCTATAGCACTTCGTAACCAAGGACAACGGGCCAATTAAGTTGTCAAACATTTCCCTTTTACTTTTCCCGTTCATGATTGGCTCCCACCCCGTAACGGGAATTTCACTCAAGTTAATATGTTTTACCCCGACATTCCCCCTCTCACCCCACACCACCTGCACAGCACAATCACCCATCTTAAATGACGAAAGGTTACTTAACATTTTTTGAAATCTATTATATATATATATATATATATATATATATATATATATATATATATATATATATATATATATATATTTAATTTTTTTCTTAAAACAGATTTAACAACTGTCAAAACAAAATCTCTTAATCCCACCATATCCCACAGGAACATTAAAGACTTAAGGTTGAACTTTGAACTTTAAGAAAAAAAATAGTAATAATAATAATATGTAAAGTCACGTGTTTTGCCGATGGACACATAATGTCATGGGGGGGGGATAGAGAGATCTAGTTAATGACTGGCAGATTATCTCAGCTCTGATTCTAACGTCAACCTGTTAGGAGCGGGGGAGGGGCGGGAGTGTCATCCATGTGGGGTAATAAAGGAGTGGGCGGTGTACGTCAGACTGTTTTATTTCAGAATGGAAGTCTGACAGCTAGCTTAACAAAAAAAAAAGAACAAAAAAGTCAAAGGTCATGGTTATTCACCTAGTGACCCAATGGTGGCCACACATGAGGTCAGAGGTCACGGATATTCCCCATAGTGACCCAATGGTGCCCACGCATGAGGTCAGAGGTCACGGATATCCACCTTTCCACCTAGTGACCCAATGGTGGCCACGCATGAGGTCAGAGGTCACGGATGTTCCCCCATAGTGACCCAATGGTGCCCACGCATGAGGTCAGAGGTCACGGATATCCATTAAATATTGAAACAAAAATCGGTAGCAAAAAAAAAAAAAAGGCTATAAATATATAATTAAACGTGCATCTTTATTTATAGTACGAGGAATAAGGAAGGAAAATAAATACAAAGCTATTTCCCTTTGCCCCCGGAAACAGTGTCGGCAGTAGTTAGAAAACCGACACGGTGTAGGTGTCGGCGGATGATAGAATACCGACATCCGTGTCGTCGTCGGTGTCGGCGACTGATGGAATACCGACACTGGAGTCGTTGTCGACACCCTCTTCTGATGAAACGTGTCAGTCCCGAGCAGTGTTATTACAGTTAGCATTTTTCAGTTACAGTAAGAGTTACAGTTAGCCGTTCAAATATTTTTCAGTTACTATTACAGTTAGAGTAATTATTAAATTGTTTTTTACAGTTACTATTACAGGTAGTAATTTTTTCCAGTTACCTATATCCAGTAATCACTACAGTAAAAACACGTATGCATCATATGAAAATACCGGTATATTTTTAATAACAACAGTGTTGGGTTATCTAATAAAATTTTTTTGTTCTCTTTCATAAAAGTACGCATCTCTAGATTTTTGTCAGTCTGTTCCTCTTTCCACTTGTGAGCTCCCCACATACAAAAAAAAAACCCGCTCAACATATGCCTGAGATGCAGGAGCAGATATGAAATCTTGTGCCATTTCCACTAAGATTGGATATCTTTTTTCCACACCAGAAGTTGTCCAGAAGTCAGAGACCATAAATTTTGTCGTGTTCAGCAGAAGCAGCACGAGTAGCAGACAGCTCAAATTGATCTTTTCTGAGAGAGAACTGACTGTGGAAATCGGCATGGCATGAATTGTTGTATCTTCAAAAAGCGCTTTGAGGCGTTTTCTTGGTGGCGACTGAATTGACACAGATGAAGGAGCAACTGGTGGAGATACTTTGATAGCAGCCATTTCAGTTCTGATGTCTGAAGTGACAAAAATTCTGTTGATAATAAAAGCAGTTTCAGAAGGAATTACTTAGACAGAATTATAGAAATTATGTATTACTTAGCAAATTAAACTAACATTGACAATTTATATTCAATAACAAAAGGAGACAAAGTAATTAAACTGTTTCGTGTAAATTTTATTTAAAAAAATAGATCACCTTCTAATTCAAAGCTCAAATTGATCCTAGACTTACTAAGATTGAATATATTAACCATTATGAACTGTGTAGCTGCTGCCAATACATGCACCATGTCGGACCGAAACATCAGTTCACATACGGTTGGATCAACGGGCAGGCGGCTGCTGGAAGTGGGTCGAAATCAGGACTGAACGCATCAAGGAATCTCCCGAAAATCGAGTCTGTAATGACTTAACAGTATGGCTTGGCATACACCTTGTAAAGCTGGGGCTGGGGAACCAGTGTCGATGTCGGTGTCGGTGGTGTCGGTAGTTTGTGCCGGTATCGAAGTCGGTGTCGGCATTTGTACTTTGCCCGGTGTCGGTGTCGGCATTTGTCATTTGTCCGGTGTCGGTGTCGGCATTTGTATTTTTGCCCGGTGTCGGTGTCGGCATTTGTATTTTGTCCGGTGTCGGTGTCGGAATTCGTCCTTGTCCGGAGTCGGTTCGGTGTCGGCGCAAACTCCCCCGAAAAATACTAGAACTTTAATTAAATAATCCAGAACAATGTCAGATAGTTCTTAGCCAATCTTCAATTTGGATTTTCTTAGTTCTTCTTTTCTTTTAAATAATCATTATCAATGTATTATTTTCCAAAGCGAGATTCTCTACATTACAACAACTTGTCAACATTAACAGAATTGTGACTGAAAGCAGATAGGAAGGCTACTGGCTATGTTCATTCTGTTATTCACTCAATCATTATAAATCATGAGAAATGTTTAGTTTCCATCTCTCTATCAATATCCATGCTGGAGAAAGATTACACGCAAACATATTCAAGTCTTTTTAGCACTTCAAAGAATTATCACACTCTCACAACCATTCTAAGCCAGAATGAAACATTACCAATCTACGTCACAATGGCACTACATTTAAAACTCAGTCGTAGCTGGAACTGTTGATGCTCCCCACCCCACCCCTATTACAATACAAACATTTTCACTTCATATTTCAGGTTTAAAAAAACGATTCCTTCCTCTATTAACTGTTAAAGCATGTTTAAACAAAATAAACGCTACCGGTACCATAGAAGAGGTCTGTGTGTTAGTGCAGTGGTCCCTAACCTTTTTCTCGTCGCAGAACGGTCGTGTTTACGCAGCCCGAGAGGGGTAGGTGTCGCACTATCTGAGAGAAATACACTACAATAAATAAAAAAATAATTTAATGTTTCTTGGGCGGCCCAGTGCCATTTGATCCACGAACCGGTATTGGGGATCGAGTTGTGTTTGTAGTTGCCCAGGCAGTCGGACAGTTTGGTTATACTTTAGAGCGGCAACTTCCAGATAATGAATAGGAAAAGATAGGAAAGCGTTGCAAATATACCAGTATATCAAACCTATATTAAATTTTATAGTTGCATAATATGTACACAAATATTACCAGTCGATTTAATTATACACTATAGGATGTTGTAATGATGTCAATATTTCTTTTTACGTTGTAAACAGCTGATTGAGAAAAGGCAATAATACCAGTGCAGTACTGAAAAAATATGATCAATCACGAAACTGTATCAGTTTTACTTTAGTGGCATTCAAAAGTGAAATGATCAGTAAATATATTCAGTCAATTTAAATACAGTTTGAAGCACTTCACACTATAGAATTATAATTAGCTAGCAATTCGCTCAATTAAAAATGGGATGTGGTTGGTGATAAATAAGTTTTTCATGTTCTCCCAAAAAGTTATTATGCTGGCCCTGCCCAAATGTGTGTATATTTTCTTTATTTTTCACCAAGTACTGCATTCAATAAATGCTTATTGAAATTTTTTTCCTATTTTGATTATAAGTATACATTGATTTTATAAGGAATCAGTAATAAAAGTAAATATATATTAAACAAATATACTTCACCAAAGCTCAAAATATTTACCAGAAAAAGTATATATTGTTTATTAAAATTATACATTCAATAAAAAAAATATCGATAAAATATAAATATACAATTTAAGCAAACCAGCAGAAAAAATGCTAAGCACTTGGGAAAGGAACATTTTAGGAAATTATATGGGCCAGTAAAGGAAAATAACGAGTGGAGAAGTAGAACCAATCCAGAGCTGTACAATCTGTATGAAGAACCAAATATAACAGCTGAAATCAAAATGAATAGATTGAGGTGGGCAGGGTACATAGCAAGAATGGAAAACAACAGAGATCCAAAAGCAATATATAAGGCAACACCCCATGAGATAAGGCCTAAAGGCAGACAGGGGAAGCAGATGGTTGGAGGAAATTGGAGAGAAAGACCTTAAAAAAAGCCATAGGAGTGAGAGAGTGGAGAAAGAAGACCATGGGTCGGGAAAGTGGAGACAGTAGTATGGCAGCTAGGGCCCTAAATGGGTTGTAGAGCCAAGAAGAATAAATATACAATTAGACGTGCATCTTTATATATACGGTATATATATATATATATATATATATATATATATATATATATATATATATTATGAGATATATACAGGGAAAAATACACAATTATCTCCTTGCCGCCCCCGTGTCGGCGGATTTTAGAAAACCGGTGTCGGTGTCGGCGGGTTGATGGAATGCCGACTACCGGAGTCAGTGTCGGCCAATATTTTGGCCGACACCCCACCCTGGCTTAAGTATCATCCTTCAGATGAAGTGAAAGATGTAATAAGCTTGGCATAATATTTGACAGAGACAGTGTGTCGGTCTGTAGATGATCAGTCTCTGTCTTGAATGGTCGAAAAGTCTTTCCAAAGAAGATAAGCAGTTCCCACTCCGTGATGGAATCTCGCTTTTGCTCTTTTAAAATTTCTTTGAGTTCGTTTCTAACTGCTAACATCCGTTCAATCATTGCCAATACGGAGTTCCATCTTGTGCAGCAATCCCTTCTTAAAACTAAACTTGTTGGAATTGAGCAATTTTTCCTGCGTAACTGATGATCCTTTCACAAAGTGGACAATTGATCGTGTCTTTACCCAGCAAGAATTAACGTACTTATTAAAAATTTTAGTAAGTTCTTTCATTACCAGTTGAAGCGTGTGTGCAATGCACTGAATTCTATGTAGATTGACGACATCGTATAGTTTGTATCTGCATCGTCGAAATCCTACGGTCCATCAGAATCGAGTCTGGTTCTAAATTTTCATCTTCGCTTTCCTCATTTTCATTTTGCTCACTGTGGCAATCACTTGCCTTCATAATGTTGGCAACTCTAACAGCACGGTATGTTAGAGGCCATTATCTCATTATAACTGCTAGAACCTTGGATCGATCAATTTTCCAGGAGTCGAGGGTGTCATTCAGTTTCATGACCAACATATCACCTGTGTGAGGATGTTTCATATGGTGAAGATTTAGAAGGACATGCATGGCTCTATGTACTTTGTCGAATGGAAGAAGGCAGCCGAGATTGCTAAAAATGAAGCTGTCAAACCCTTTTTCGTCCAGCAGTCAACCGCAATAGTCAAACGTCGGGCTTCTAAAATATCAGCTTGGACTGCTTCGGCCATTCTTTGCATGCTTTCAAGTAACAGTGTTTTTATTTTTCCGGAACCTATAGACAGCAAAAAAAAAATTAAATTAATACATGTCTCTAGATGACCATGATATACCGTTCCTCGGCCATTATTTATTCAATATTGTATCGCATCTATGTAAATGCTGAAAGAGTGGTGCATTTATATGTACTTCAATAGTAGGCATACATGGTTCTAGAAAAGTAAATTGTGAACTCTGTATGCTAGGTCATTTCACAGAAAAAATTCTTTGCATGCTACCGATCTAGTGTTTTTGTTTTACCATTTTTCATTTACCAAAAAAATTAACACATGCTGTATAATAAGTCTCTGGATGATCTGAGGTACGTACTGATTCCTCTGCCATTATTTTTTTCAAAATTGTAATACATAAATTCTTAAAAGTTATTGCATTTACTAGTACGTCAACTGGATATGAATTCAGCAAAGTAACATGTGAACCCTATAATCATAAAAATAGTTTCACACAAAAACATAGGCCTATTTAACAACTGTACTAAATTTATAATTTTAGCTTAAATACCTGGCACTTTGAAGCGAGTTCAGTTGCTTTGAAAAATTCACGAACCGGGTTGTCCCTTAAACGAGGTTGATAACCGAACTTATCAATATGTTTTAAAAGTAAACGTTCGCGTAGTTTCACTTCTTGTGAATCCGGGCTTCATTCTCTTCTGCTGTTAAAGCAAGCAGGCAGTGCAGCCTGTAAGCTGCCATGATGCAACGTATTTCCCTGGGCCATTTCGATTTGTTTCGGCTTGGCCTTTATCTGCTTATACTGTCTCGAAACTGCAAGGTCTTTGGCAACTTCTTTGTGCTTGTGATTTAAGTGGTGTACCAAATTAGTGGCATTTTTTCCTATAAGCAGTTGTCCACACGTTTCGACAGGCACGTGGTCTTTGTTACTGAACCTCCGTGTCATTCATTACCACGAGTAGACACAACAACATTACATCAGCTTTTATCAGTAGAAGGGTCCTAGCTAAAGTAACACCAGACGCCATTCTCCTGTTTTCGGCCAAAATTTATTTTAAACATTTTTTTTTAAATACCACAGTCACTAAACGCAAACCAGAATGATAGCTTCAAATTCGTACAAATGAAAATTTTTTTGGAAATACTTCCGGATCTGACATGCAATACATGTAATATTGTAGCGCATTTTCTAGATTTTTATTTATGTCGCATTTTCCAGTTGGTATTACTATTTTTTTTCTATTATTGTTATAGTTTACAGTTAAAATGTTTTTTCAGTACAGTTTCAGTTAGTAGTAAACTGAAATCACTTTTTTCAGTTAGAGCCATTTCAGTAACAGTTACAGTTAGCACAACTCAAGACTGGTCCCGAGAAGCCAAATAGTCTGTTCATACGCTATAGTAGGATATATTTGTTTAATAGTATGAATATATTTACTTTTGTTACTGACTCTAAAATCAATATATACTTTTGATCAAGAGGAAACATTTTTTTAATAAGCAGTTGTTTAATACTGTACCTGGTGATATATAAAAAATACGCACACACATCTGGCTGTGTCAGCAAAATCTTTTTTTGTGGAGTACATGCAAAACATTCTCCCCCCACCCCCACCCCATCTCATTTTTAATTGTGAGAATCTTAAAATAATTTTGCTAGCTAACTCTAGTCTCTAGCATGAAGTGTTATAAGGTGTATTTTAAATTGACTGATCATATTTATCTTGACCATTTGACTATTTAAGGCTACTAAAGTAAAATGTGTATAGCTACACGTTTGAACATATTTGTTGCCAGTTCCACTTCTATAGTAACTGTAGCTTTTATTTTCTTAAACACAATAAAAATTGCCTGTGTAGGCCTATCGTACTATTCTGCTCTTTGAAAGCAGGGATGGTTTGTTGGCATTTTATAGATGTATATAAAATAAGGTATAATTATGTTGCAGTATGCATTGTATGGGCCTAATATGAAATAGTGTACTGCTGGTGGATGAAATAGTATTCTTGGCAACAATTTTTGACTTCTGAATCAGACATAGGCAATCTATGGCCCGTTCAGCGTTTTGTTTGACACGCAGTGTCATTTACATTGGTTACGTTTGGGTGTGTTCCTTCTCCAATATGGATATAGATCGAGAGGAGCGAGATGCAAAACTGAACATTTCTTATAATATACAATGATTGAGTGAATGACAGAATGATCATAGCCAGGTGCTGTCAGTCACAATTCTGTTGATTTATATTTGTAGTATTTTTCCCTCACATTATTGGGGCATGTAACCGGGCCGACACCGACTCCCCAGCCCTGCCTTTTACAGCTATAAGAAAAATATTTATCAGGAACAAGTTTAAAACATGCTAACTCAATTTGTTAAAATAATACTATCCAAGACCAATACCTGTCTCCACACTGGTAAACGCTATCTGATGAGGGGCCCAATGTAGATTAGTATCCAGGAGAAAACCCCCACGGACAAAACCCCCAGCGTACAAAACCCCCACTAGAACTAACCCCTACTTTTATTTTAAAATCTATTTTGTCCCTCATTTTTATAAAAAATGTAATATGTAATACCTGGATGTAAATACTTATATAAATACGTATTTTTAAGTGATTTTTTTCAAAAGTACTCCAATAGCTGCATTATCCCCTTCAAGCCACAGTGGTCTAAGTTAATCCCTTGTTATCTTTTACATCAATAGGCAGCTTATCTTACAAGGTAAATACAAAATATAAAGGTTTAGCCCCAAGGTCAATACTGACCTTATCTTTATTCTACCTTTTAATTCTCGCGCCAGACACATTTTATAACAGACGGTAAAACAAACAGCATAATAACCACAGTGGTCGAAAGCGTACTTTATTTAGGTAAAATAACATAGGAACATGCCTATTGATATACTGTGTTGACAGACAATATCACTTATATCGACACACATTTCCCCTTAGCCCATGGTCAACTTCGTATATATAGAAGTATTAATAATATCAACTTATATTCAATATTAATATTTTGGGGGTTTTGTCCGCTAGGGGTTTTGTCCGCTGGGGGTGTCCTTAGGGGTTTTGTCCGCTGGGGTTATGTCCGCTCGGGGTTTATTCCGCTTGGGGTTTTATCCAACACTTATGTAAGATACCACATAATTAATGAAGATGTACCTGATTCTGACAGCGTAACATTTGATACTCAAGTTAGGCAGTATAGCAACCTGGAAGAGGTAAAACTTCATAACTTACAGTTTAGACAAAGCATTAATAAACTTCGGAACGATTATGACAAGTTTTACTCTGACATACTTGGTAAGACAGAATGTCTTGACAGTTCTATATCATATTAAATCATAAGTCAAAACTGTTTGTTGTTGTTATTTTTTACAATAAAGCCTAGTACTACATCAAATATGAATATAGAAAGTCGCAAGGGTATTTCTTATCGCAAAAGCTGTAAAAACTCATTTTATCAAAATTGTATTGCCTACACAGATAATAAAAAGAAATGGCTTATAGGGAGCAGAGGCGTAAGCGGGGGAGCGGGGGTACATATGTCCCCGGGCGCCGGGGTTCAGAGGCGCCAAATGGTATATTTTACATATAATATTATATGGTTTCGAATGGGGGGGCGCTAAAAAGGTATTAAAAAGGTGAAATGCCCCGGGCGCAGGATTGTCTTGCCCACCCCTCGCTACGCCTCTGATAGGTTGCCAAGCAAAACTTATGGTAGAGCAACATGCTTATATATAATATTTCAGGATATGAGATGGGTTCCCGGTCTTTTCGTTACAATGCGCTAAATAAGGGGGGGGAGTCGAATTGGTTATATTTAGCAAATTAGATTTACAGAGTTTTTTTTGGAAAGGGGAGTTTACAAAAAAAAAACCTGATGTAATTTTACTAGAGATAGAGGTCACCGACACAAGTTGACACGTGAATGGGTGGCTTCTAAAAAGTGCTAAAATTTGTTGACGTACTTTATGGACGAGCCTTTACATTAATTTATACGATTCGCATCAATTTCTCTCTGAAAATTAAAATTAAAAAATTCAAAAATAATAATACAATTCTGAATAACCTGTTACATAAATTTTATTTTTAATTATATTTTTTGGCTGTCAAGGTTTAATCTGCTTGGTAAACTTTAATTCGTTTTTAATTAACCTAAAATTCTATCACTTTAATTGATTATAAAATCTTTTCATTAACCATTATATAAAATTCTTTCTATTATAATATTTATATTTTAACAACTCGCAATTTTTAAATGTGTTAGGACTGCGGATAAATTGCCAGTGCGCGATTAACTCCTTAAAAAATTATGAGATTAAAATTTTAATGGAAAGCACAAATGCGTTTATTTTATCACAATTCTTACATGCACACACACAAATATGTATATAAACTATCATTATTAAAACCAAGTTCTTCAGTGCTTACAATATAGTCAACTAAATACTGTTGTAGCCAGGGCTCGATTTACCGCCGGGGATATCCCCTGCACTGGACCTGTCATCCCCCGGCTCTGCTTTAGATAATATGTCTCAACCGGGGATGACATCATGAACATTTATCCTCGGCTCTGCAGAAATTTTTTTTTTTCATCCGGCACTGGTTTTCTTAAATCGAGCACTGGTTGTAGCCCCTGTTACGAACTTAATTAGCTATGTTTTATTCTAGATTAAAATAAGGCTATGGCTATTCGCACACGTGTGCGCCTTCGTTATTCGCACACTTGTGCGCCTTCGTTATTCATTTTCCTTTATTCTCACACACGCATTTCCCCACAATTTACACATATGTAGTGTACATTATTTGTACATACTAAGTCCTGTTCAGCTTTTGTAACCCGAACAATGAAATTAATTAACACAATTTGTTACAAGACTCAAAAGATTCATTCTTTAATTAACGTTTTGTTCGTCTATCTAACAAAATGCAAATAATACGTGTATATCATGTATGAAATATATATATATATCCTATATCTATGAAATAAACAACCCATTGATAAATGTTAAATAGTAAAAGTATTAAAATAATTATATTGCTACTAAAAATGTATATCTTTTTTCTCAAGCTTTACAAATAGTGGAAAGACAACAATATCTCAAATGATTTCACGAACAGTACCAAACTTGAAGTTGATTCACCCAAGATGATTATTTTCTAGCTATTATATTGATGCATGTATTTTTTATACTTAATAAAGCAGTGATATCCAAATTACGTGTCGCTTGCGACGTGAAGTGAGCTACAATGCGGCACTCAAAAAAGACATTAGAAAAACATTTACTACACCACCTGCAAGCGAACAAAATTATGCTGTAACTGCTTTTTCTAAATTTAAATTTGTTACAAAGCAGAGGTGTCCGAACTGCGGCCTTCGATGCTCATGCGACCTACAGCCTTTTCTTGATACTGAGGGCCCTTGTTCGAATGGAAATTGATCACTAGTCAGGGACAAAAAATGGGTGTTGTCAGAGGGACCCCAGGTTTTTAAAAATCATTAAGGGCAGTGTCAAAGGCTTCCCTGCGGAATACTTGGGCTTGTTATCTTAGAGTATGAGTCGCTGACCACCTGTTGGACTCGTATTTGTATTATTCCTCTGCCACAGCGTTCCACAGATGACAAAACGTAACAACGTGAAGATTCAAACAGTCAAGTCTTGTATATAATAAATATGTACAACCTTATTACACACAAAGACCACGGTCCGAAACAGGGTCTAATTGGCTTCAAAGGTATAATATGTAAATCCAAACAAAAGTGCATAAGTACTTTTTTATCTCTATCTCTTTTCTTGCTCGACCGTTCTCATCGAGAAACCCAAGTCGAATGTCTTATCCTCACTCTTTACCCACGCTTCCCGACTTGCACACGTGACCCCCCCCCGACCAATCATTCATTTACGCTCCACACCGCCAATCAGTGGCCAGTAGTTTCCCGCCATAAGGGGGTGAAGGTGCAGACTTCAAAGGCAATAGTAACTGATCAAAGGATCAGATATCTCCTCTTTGTCGGTAGTTAACTCAGTAGTGACCAGAGAGGGAAGCGAGGTGCGAAATAGCATCATCCTGCTAGATTCCTGGCCTGCGGTCCACCGTCGGATTGTACGGACGTTTGATCCCCGACTCGCAGACCAGCTGCCCTTATGACGTAATTACGGGGGTAGGGGGTAGGAATGGGTGGAAGGAACATATTACCATTAGGGGGTAGCAGTGGGAGGCAAGGGTTGTAGGGCTAAAGTGGGAATATTTTTCACCAAATTTCTCACAACCCGTGACAGATGGGATGAACAAATCATCCATTAGTTACAAGAAGTTAATACCCTATTTAGTGATTAACACTTGCATATTTTTTATACCATTACGTTTGCAAACTTAAAGATATGTCGTTTTATCGTATTCAGGCCTAAATTAATCTATTTTTTAATTAAGCAAACGAAATGGGCAGCTTAACATAGAACTCTAGGTTTCGGTTACTGGGCCCCTAAGTATATGCCTGAAGAGGCGCATGCCTATAGAATATTAAAACCACCTAGTTTTTTAGAGCATTTTCGAAAAAGAATGCTCTATTGTCCCGTTTTGTCTGTCTGTCTGTCTGTCTGTCCGTCATCACCCTAGATCTCAACAACCATAAGTCCTAGACCCATGATGTATATATCATTTTGTAGGTCTTGGCCTGCAATGTGTACATCAAAGTTCATTTCGCGATCTGACCTCTGAGGGCCGTAAAAGTGGGCTTATAAAGTACCTATATTAACAAAGCAGCGCCCTAGATCTCAGCAACCAAAGTCCTAGACCCATGATGTTTATATCATTTTGTAGGTCTTGGCCTGCCATGTGTACATCAAAAGTTCAATTTCGCGATAGGACCTCTCAGGAGCCGGGCTTCAGAATGTAGAGCTATATATTATATATAGATTATAAGCTAAATAAAGGGAGACAATCATTATTTATTTTTGTATGATTGTTAACATGACTTACTTCCTCTCTATACACAATAAGAAATGTCTAAAACGTCCTGTTTTTACAGGCTTAATTTTTGCTTGTTTTTTTTTTAATAGCTCTGTCAACTTGTACTTTTTACCCTTCAACGCTAACCAGCCAAAACCAAACAAACCAACCCAAACCAGCTAACCAAATAAAACAACTAAATCAATCGAACCAACCAATCAAACCAACTAACCAAACATAACAACGTATAAACAGGTAGATATGGGGGCTAATTATGCCATCTACCTAATATGCCACCTACCTAATGTGCAGAAATGACCTACATTTCATACGTCACAAATTACGTTTTATCCATCAACGCTAATAACCCAGAATTATTTGTTCAAACAGTAATTAATTATCTCAATGTTAAAATCAAAACGAAGCATTAAAATTGCTTTGTGAAATGCACTGAAAAGTGAAAAATAAATACTTCAGTATGCAATTTTGCAGCACAGAGCAAGTTAATTATCGCACGATACAACACACGCGCTGAAGTTCAATTCGGCTTCTCTCTCTCTCTCTCTATCTCTCTCTCTCTCTCTCTACTCTCTCAGTGATAGCTGCGGACTGAGACTTAATCTCTTAGTGCCATGGATACAAGCTCTTTGTGTTCTCAACATCTAGAATACATAAAAGCCAATGGCTGGCTCTTCTGGCTGTTCCCCACCCTGTGGGTATAATGGGGCACTCATAAAGCACATGATCCACGGTTTCCTCTACTTCTCTCCAGTTTCGGCAAGGAAATCGACATTGGGCCTCAACCTTCCAAAGTACGCACCTACGAACGATAGTGCCTGCTCGATCCCTCCCTGAGCCCCCACCACGTGTCAGTTTTAGAGTTCGTTCAAAGAGCCTGATCTTGGCACACGCTGCCTCAATTGTGATCTTATCCACACCCACCGGCTGCGCTTTGGCATGTATCGACTTTGCAAGCTCATTCCTGGGCACGTCCATATACCCAGGAATCCACTGAAGAGTCACATAATACATATAGGATCTTGCCTCCACCATGGCTTCCAGCGCTCAGGTCATTCTCGTTCCTGTTCGGCTTGGAGAATGGACAGCGCATCAGTCAGGATAACAATGCAGGCAAAGTACTATCTTTGTACCCCAATGTGGGCCACTGCCTCTACTATGGCTGCAATCTTTGCCTCGTACGCACAGAGTGAACCACATGGCCCTGCAAAGTCTTCAGCAAATCGGGTTTCTGGGAAACTGATGGACCTTACTGGTTACAGAAGCATCCAGTATAGGACAATACAGCGTCCCTCGGATAGGAACTGATCGTCTTCGAGAAGCCACATTGTGTAATGTTTGGGGATCATTAGCTTTCCCAACATTAGTTTCAATAAGGTTTGTGCGTACACAGGCATGCGGTGCTTTTGCCAGGAAGAGCCGGGAGGCGATCTTTAGCGACGGCGTCGGTAGGCAGCTCGATTTCTAGTGACAGTCTCGTAGCGTGATGCATGAAAGACTTCATCGTTAGCCTTCCGTTTTGCACTACCATAACCATCCCTTGGGACTGAGGACTTCCTTGCCGCTTGTAACGCCGTAAGCAGTAATCACGATCTCTCCCTGATGCCCTAGTGGTGGCACGTTTGCCATGATCTCAACCCTGCTGTTGGCACCGTTCTAAAAATGCCTGTGATCAGCCGTAGAGCCTGGTTTTGTACGACATCAAGGGTCTCAGTTACGATCGGTAACCATAGACTTGTACTAACTGGCTGTAATCAAACTGGGACATTACTGCACCAATGTACGGTGTCTTCCAGGACATCCGCGTGCCCCCGTATGTGCTCGCCGAGTTTTAGATAATATTTAGTCTATCGAAAGCTCAACGGGCACCTCCGACAGATGTGTGCAGAGTGTTAACTTCCTTTCTAATCTGACACCTAGGTACTTGGGTTCGGCTAAGAACAAGAATAATTTTATCCTTCCAACAACGGTTCCTTAAGAATACTCGTGCACAAGGTGAACAGCGAGTAGACGGTCTTCGAGCAGTTTGCCTCTAAGCCCTTCGTTTAACAGCCGACCACTAGTCAAAGCCATTCTGGAGCGCCCTTTACAGAAATGGCGTCTTTCGTTCTCAGATTGCCAAACCTGATAGCTCTTACATCCCATATATTGCGAAAGATCATTTGTAAACGAAACAAAGTACAGCTTTGGGCGGAACCCTTTAGGAGAACCTGTTCAAAGATTAGCCGTTTCCTCGTGTTTCCTCGACCTTTTGTCACAACGAGTGTCATGATTGTCCGATTGGTGAGTAAACTTTGTAACAAGCCATACATCTCAACAGACTCTATCGTAAGCTTGTTTGAAGTCTGGAAAACCACCGCCGTTGACTCAACTCTATGAAAGCCGTCGGCTACTTCTTGGACTAGAACGTGATCCTATCCATCGCACTATTCCCCCGCCTAAAAGCCTCCTTGCTTCGGGTTGTGAACCCTTTTACAAATGATATCACATCAACCTCCCGTTTACCACTCGCTCGCTACCTTCCAAACACACGAGTTGAGAGAAATTGGCTGATAGATTTCCGCATCTTTGCATTTTCCCCATATTTTTCCGAAACACCAGCACTATGACAGCCTTCCTCCAACTCGGTGGGATGTCCCCAGATATCCACGTTCGGTCAATTAACTGGAGGAGCTTTTCTTTTCCTTTGCCCCGAGGTGTGCAACCATTTCATTACTGATCTGATCGCTGCCTGGAGCCTTCCTCATTCGACAATTCCAAACTGCATATTCCAATTCGCTGAGAAGATAGGGCTTCTGAACGTGTCATGATTTTCCGGACCAAATTCAGTCTTCTCTTTGACCCGTCGGACTTTATCCAGTGCATTAGACATAGTACTCCTTAGATAGGAGTACTGACCCTGCAAAGTGCTTTTTAAACACTTCGGCCCTCTTGCTATCACTAGCAATCAGGCCTTAGACAATTTGCATCAGGGCGGCAGTTTTAACCGCCCCAGCGTTGGTATAGTTTTCAAGTTTCCATGTCTCTGGCATTCTCTCAAATCCAGTCCCTTTCTGCCTTTTGGCCTCCGGCAGACGCCCTTTTAACCTGCTCATAGCTTATTGTACTCGCGGTGCGTCTAAGCCGTTTTCTTCTGCTCGCTGTCCTACGAGATGCCTGCCTCTGTCTCACTAACTTTGCTAGGGCAGTCTGACCTACGTTTCGGAAGGCTTCGAGGGACCAACATCGTTCAGCAACGTCGACTAATCAAGTCGAAATCTACCCTCTCCAAAGGCGGCATCCGTAACCACCCTGAAGGCGTCCCAATATGCGCTGGATAGACCCAGCACCGGCGATGGCACCTTCCTCAGTCCCAAGGGTGTGCGGAATTCCCTCGTAGCGCCGTTTAGCGGTCACTTCTGACGGGGGTCTGCCTGCAGAACATTCGGCATTTCCCGTGGGCCGAGTCTTACCTAACTCAGCCATTAAAAGTGGGGATTGCTGGTTCCCCCTGTCCGCGCTAGTGACATGTGTGACGAAAGACAGCCTGTGCTATACTCCGCAGGAGAGGCACGTGGCCTCAATCCCTTCATGGTTATCGAGTTGGGCCGAAAGTAACCATTTTTACGATACCAGACATTTCAGCCAGTGTCGTGGTACCTGGCAAATAGTCGGAATTTTTACCCCTAACCATCCATCGAGGTTTGTTTGGGTGCTGCCCAGACCCGCGTTATTCTATTTTTGATTTCCTACTCATTGTGCTTTTTGGGTGCCACAGGGGGGCGGGTTAGGTGGTCTGACATATAGGCAGAGCGGCTTAAATGCCTCCCTTTTCTTGACCTAGGTATGAGCCCATGCCGGGCCACTTACCACTGCACGGACAAGTGATCATAGAATGAGAGTGGAGTGGCGTAATTTTTCCTCGGGAAACCCCGACCTGCTTTCGAGGGGCTATGCGCTTCCCGCGTGCGTCCTACGTCGGGTAGCCAAAGCAGTTTCCGTACGGACGGGTTTTCCACTGTTCCGAGATCAACAGTCACCGCCCTCCCAGAGCAGAGGAGTCAAGTGGTGCCGGTTACTGCAGTTTCCTAAATGGGAATCTCAGTTATCCACTGTTCCAAGAAGAGTCTCCCAGAGCGGGAAGCCCAGTGATCCCGCCCTTTATCGAGGAGGTACTGGAGTTTAATGGGCCGTGCAACACGTACGCAGGACACTATGACAGGCGGGGATATCAAGTCCGACGCTTTCTTTGAACTCTCTCTTATGGTATCGAGCTGAGACTTAGTCCCTTAGGGCTCGTGAGATTAAACCTGTTGTATCTCTCAGCTCCTGGAGAGTGCCATAAAGCCTATTGGCGGCAGGCTTCCCGACTTGTCCAGACTGAACTCCTCCAAACGTTGACAAACGCGCAAAAAGTGATCTACTGTTTCCTCTTCCTCTCCACAGTGGCGACAGTGGGAGTCTATTCGGGTCTCATGTTCCCATAATAAGCACCAATCAGAAATTAAATACGTCTGCATTGTCCTTAGGTCCTTAAAAGCCAGTACCTCCCCGAGGTCCGGGTGGAAACGATAGAAGTCCTTGCTCTTTGACTAACGGCTAAACAGGAAGTCCGAAAGTAATGGGAAACATTCTAAACACCCCGTAGCGAGACAGGCACGTGAAGTAGTCCCAGTGTAGACGACACTGTTACCGAAAGCATACATTGCACATAGCGACGCCCCTCAGCAGGTCAGGGCTTCGAAGAGAAAGCTATGCCAACCCACTCATACGATGAGATGAAACCAAACAATAGTCCGACGCTCTAGCGCTATTTTCAGGGCTGGTTGATTCGGCAGGTGAGTTGTTACACACTCCTTATATATTTGTAACAAAATATTTTTTACTTTTGAGTACATTTTATTATTTAATTATTTTACATTATTTTACTATATATATTATTAGAAGAATCTCACTTTCTTTTTGTTGGTAATGTTTTTATAAAATATATAAAATAATTGCGCAAGACCAAACAAATTAGCAAATTAGTTCGTCAACAGAACCATTCTACACTGGTTAAACCACGATTTTTTTTACTATTTCCCCTTTATACAAAAATTATCAAAAACAATTATTGAAAGCTTCGAGCTTTATAAGAATATTATTAATGGACTACAGTGTTTAAAAATAGTGACTTCTCGTCGATAATACATAAATATTCAAGATTTCAAGTAGATTTCATTTCGAGAAGTTAGTGATAATTCATTGAAAATTTCCCAAAAATACAGTTTAGAATAGTTTAGATGCATTACAACCACCAGACAGAAAGTTAAATAAAAAGCAATAAAATCAAAGTCTTCAAGGAGTATATTGTACCAATTCATGTAATTGTTTTCATGATTCATAATCTTAGTTAATAATTTTTATTTACAGCAGCCAGATGACCCTTTAATAGAGAGAGATTCTCGGGGAATTAGAAATTGGGAAAGTATGATTTTTAAACCTTATTTTGTTTACTACTAAAAATAAAGTGTAAATTGCAATTTAAATTACAAAGATAAGAATGCATTTTTAGCAATTTTTGATTATTATAAATAATTTGGCTAATATAATTTAAAATCTCAAAGGTAGTCTGGATTAAGTAGGTGTGTGTGATCTCCCTGGGGATGAAATGAAATCTCTTAGATCCTATAGACTTCACTCACGGGACGGTTTTTATGGAGCCCTTCTTTCATCCCCACCATATCCCCGATAGTGCAATGGCCATGGAGGCACTACGGGAGACATGAACTTGAGCCAAGACCGGAAAGTTTCCTTGGTCATAACCGGATATCGAACCAGGTACCTTCAGGTCGATAGTCGAGGCGTTGACGACCATCCGTCCCCCACTATAAGTAGGATTAAGTAGGTACCACAAATTTATTTTACAACGTTTTTCTTCACTTCTTGTTTGTCTGTCCGCGGAATTTGTCAATCCAATTTATACTTTCCGATAAGCAAAATAAGAGTAAATTGATCTACCCTGTTAAAGAAGGTGTAAGTGCCATTCAGTTTTACGTCGCGGACTCTGAGTTATTTGACGTACTTCATAGGCCCATTTGGCTACTGGTCATGGAGGACGGGATAGAATGTTGAACAGACTATCACCGAAATACAAGAACATTGCACGTCATTGAACTTTATGTTAACCTTTGTTCAACACTCACGAACTTCGCTCGCCATCATCAAACAACGACCTAAGCTCCGCCGCCAACATCAGTGGCGGTAAAAATGGCGGATGTAGGCTGGATTACTTGCCGCACGGGAACTCGGCAGACTAACAGTTACATTACAATAAAAATTCTAAAAATTTCCATTCAAAAAATCGTTATGTTAATTCAGTGGGCCTACAATCACATAGGTTTACATTGACAACCTATTACCAATCACATGACTTATTATATTTATTCAGGCTGAGATTATAAAAACTATCTAACAGCTGTAAAAAAAGATATACTGCTCAATTTTGAATATATTCTTTCAGAAAGAACTTTTAGGAAAATAGACTTGTAAAAAAATAGAAGTTTTCGCAAACATGAGGGTATTGTTCAATGTACAGAAGCATGTTAGAAATATTTAAAATATAGTAAAATTCAATGATTGATATAGCCGATAGATAAACGGTCATGGAGGTACAACGAGAAACATAGACTGATGACTGGAAAAGGTAGTAAATTATTGTTATGACTCTACTGCGCACCCCTACCCCGAGTCGCACCCCTACCCCCGAGATCAATGATAAAATCATGACTTTTGTACAACATACACATTGCTATTTCGGTCGATCACCCCTGCCTTGATACGAGTGAAAATATTGTCATTCGCCACTTGCACGCTATGCTCACCTTCAGTTTTGGCGGGACACTGCGCCATCAACGTAAATGGTCTTTCTCTAAAAGGCACCGTGCTATGATTCAGGGGACACTCAGAGTAAGTCAGTAATCACTCAGAGTAAGTCAGTAATCACTCAGAGTAAGTCAGTAACAGACCGGTTAGTCAAACCGCAGAAGACACACAGTGAGGCGAGTACCTGAGATGGATAAACGCACACCTAGTGAGGACACATGGAGCAGATGTGCTATAGAACAGTTAAGGATTTGGTCGTTGAAGAACGCCAGTGCTGTTGTTGCAGCGATTCGTTATTGGCACCGCCGCGACACGTTTAATTGTTCATCTGGGTCATTTGTTCGCACAGTAGACTCTGGTTTTGCGTGGTATTACTGTATGTGCGTTGTGAATAAATCTTGTATCGTTCAACTAACAGACCCATGTGTCCTTGAGTGCCTACCTTTAGAGACAAAGTCGTATCATTATAAAAGAATAATAAAAGGAACCTGATAATATTAACCTATTTACTTTTGATAACTTGTATATGCATTTACTAATAATAAATGACTTCTGTATAGTAGGTATGCATAGTATTTTGTATGCTATTCAAAAACTTTTATTTTGGTCCATTAATCAATTTTGATAACTTGTTTTATGGAGCTGTTTCTTACCACGTGAATCAGATGCCTTAGCCATTACTGTCATTATTTGTTGAGAAAACTAAAAACCATTAAAAATATATATATATATATATAATAATCAAATATAGTGTTGGTGATGAGGGGAATGGGGTAAAGGTGTCGTGTGCCAGCCTCACCAGCTTTGTTGGCGGCGTTGATGCGTGTCAGCCATGCTGAGAGCGGCATGGCGAGTGTCCAAAAAACATGCTTCGAATGTTTAAGACCAGCATGGTGTGTGTACAGCGGGTTGGTCAGATTGGCAAGACAAGGGTTTCCTGCCACACGGACAGCTGTTGGGGTCTAATGTGTCTAGTGCTTAACGGCCAGTGCTTAACGGCCGTGAAGGAGATGAAAGAAGGGCACTATTATATCGCTAAACAACATTTAAATGAAATATGGTATGACTATCAACAAACTCATTCAGTACAGAACGTATAAATGTTGCCGCCATATTATATGACAGTCGCAGATAGAGCAGGAATTGATTTTTTATAGAATAGATATTATTTTTTTTTTAGAAAAAAAACTGCTTATCTCCACTGATACTATTGATAATACATTTGATGAAGAAAATGCGCACCAAGCATCCGAATATCGAGAGAACATATAAAAAGTGGTCACTTTTCAGCATAGATATATAATATATATAACACTTTTTCGGTCTCAATATAATAGACGTAAGCTATCTAGTGTTTATATTTATGTTTAAGACTAGATAGCTAACGGTCTATGTAAAAGTGTCATTTGGTTGGTGCAAGTATCCATTGACCATTACCTATAGTACTATGTTATGCGCGCTCTCGATAAATTGGTAAGAAAAAAATTTCTTCGAAGTGAATCTGCTGAGCTATAATGTAACTGTATTACACATTTTATATTCTATTATCTATTAGTATTCCGTAAAAGTGCTTCACCAAATTGGAGTCTTATTCACTGGCATATCAAAGTTTTTACATCAACACATCAACTTCCTCTTTCAATCGATTAATATATTGGGACATTTATTAGCTATATTGCCTAGCAAACATTTAACTACTAGATCTCATAAATTGTTCAATGCAGTTCGTTTTCTTTCTAAATATATGTCTAAATCTATTATTTGGTTCGATTACAATGGCGTAGAATTATAGTAGGTCCAAACTGAATCGAAATCTAGTTTCTAGGGACCTCCCAAACTCATTCTTAAATACACCATCCAATTTTGCGGCAAATATATAGCCTATATATCTTTCAGTACTTCAGCCAAACGATCCTCAGCTATATTAAAGCACAGTTTAAAAATCGAGATTTTTAGTCTCAAAAGTATACGGCTCAGGTTCATAATAGCGACTGTTAAAACAGCGACTGTCAGTTGAGCGACTTCACAATAGGGACTGTTTTCGAAACAGCGACCTCAAGATAGCGACTATATCAAAAGAGCGATTGTCATAACAGCTGAAAACACTAGGGGGCGACGGTTAATCGGATCGGTATCGGTTTCGGACCGATATTGGCACTATCGGTTAATATCGGATCGACCGATTTTGTATGGAACGACCGATAGTCGAACCGATATTGGCACTATGGGTTAACTATCGGATCGGCCGTTTGGCTGCCGATACACATTTTTTTCACAACAGAGTTGCAGAAAAAAAATCAGTAAATATCAGTTATAACCAGATCAGACGAGATTTAAAAAAAAAGGAAAAAAAACCCGTACACGAAATTGTCACGTCCACAAAAATTGCATCAGCGATATGACCTTGAAACAATAGGATGACCTTGAATGATACAATTATTGAACATCTGTGTGTATTTTTTTGGGGATGGGAAGTTGGGGGGAGGAGACAAGACTTACGTGTGGGCGAAGTGTTACGAAATATGACAGGAAGGAGTGAGCATGGGTTGACATACGTCATTAGCTGTAGCACGAGGAAAACACATGTTTGGCATTGTTGTTGATTAAAAAAATATCGGTATCGGTAAAAACTACTGGGGAAAATATCGGTATCGGACTATCGGTAAAAAGGCATATCGGTCGCTCCCTAGAAAACACACAAACACACACATACAATACATCGTTACAACTGTTCATTATACAAATTCAAGGCAAAAGAAAATACAAATTACATTTCTTTTATTCTCGATGAATTAAAAATAACATTCAAATTGAATTAGATAGGCTACATACAAAGTCACATGATTTAAAAAGCTGATTTAAAACAGGATGAAATGAATCAATAAGGAATTTAAAATAACATTAATTTGTATTTACTACACAATACATGCATGATTTAAAAAAGAAGATTTAAAACAGAATAGGAAGAGATCAACGTTAATCAAATTATGTCACGTTATTTTCTAAATGGTGAGCAAGGGCTCGAAGGAATCGCAGATCATACTGATCTCGATATTGTACAACAATGATTCATTAATGTTCATTGTCGCGTATTTTTTCATTCGCTTAGTCAGGTCTCTGCCTTGTAGCAGCTGGGTACAAAAAACTTACCGTGGCCTACAATGGAGTATATAAAATAGAAAGTCACTCAGCCTAAAGGCAACTAATTCATACAACTCTTACAACAGCTTAATTAGACTGCCAGGTTAAAATATTTTTTTCGTCTCTTTCTACTGTCACTATTCTAAATCGCTAATCAGTTGACTGCAAGACCCTAAACATGACTATATGTAACTATACTGAAACTAGAATGTCAGGTTGAATACATTGGAATATTTTTGATATCAAATGCCTTAGGATTATTAATGACACAAAACAGTTTTAATCAACAAAAAATGTTTCAAAATTAGTTTAGTAAGTTTGTTTATTTATAAAAGTGTGTGTGTTACACCCAGTTGTGTGTTACACCCGGACAGGGACAGTAGAAAAAATTCAGCCCCCACGACCGAGTCCTATGACATGTTTTATAAATTTGTATCTGTCAATGAGTTCATTTCAACTATGTTATAGATGATTTTAAAAAATGTTGAAATATTCAAAATAATTAAGACTGTCCGACGTTGCCAGCGGCAGGGCCACTTTATCCACTAGGCACAGTAGGCACTTGCCTATGGCTACGTACTTTTTCAAGGGCCTGCGAAAGCCAAACATCAAGTGAAAAATAGCCCAGAAAGCCAGTAAATTTAATTATGTTTGTATTAAAGTAACTATATATATAACAGTGTGAGATGAGCACATGATCAAGTTAAGCTGCAATGATGTGGATCTGTAATCTGTAACAGTATGTTGAAATTTTCGGCTCTTTGTCTTAGCAAAGTCACATATGGCGATCTCAAATGTCATTTCCCTCATTAAAAATTTTTCAACTGAAAGTAATGCAGGAGGAAAGTCGTGTTTGTCCCATCGTTAACCGCAGATACCCATTTTTATCAATTTGAGTTTAGAAAACGAACGTTCCCCTTCAGCATTTGTTCCAAAAAATTGAAAGATAGATCCGGAAAGCACTATTTACATTTGGAAAACTTGTCACCAACCCAGGCCCGTAGCGTGCGAGAAGGGGGCCTGTGGTGCAGGCCCCCTTTGCGTTTGTCTGGCCCCTCTGCTTGTTTGCTCTACTTAGTAACATTTATTTCCTGCCCCCCCCCCAGCTATTGGCTGGCCCTTGCTGTAGAATGTTCACGCTACGGGGCTGCACCAACCGATTCTGTATTTGTGCTGTAAGCATTTCAACCACAGTTTTCTTATCAGCAAGCATCTTGAGGACAAGAAATTCATTAGTCAATGCTTCTTCCAGATCTGATGGGTACATCTCAGTTAGTGACTTGGATTTCGAGACTGTTTGATCAGTTGACAGAGATCTGTCCTGAAGAAAGTTGAACCTTTCATGTAGTGCTGTGTATGCTGCTCATAAAATTTTCCATCTCAGTAATAAGTCTATCCAAAAAACATAAAAAGACTGAGAATGGAATTTTTCACTAGAGCATCCCTAACAGGATCATTATCATCCACAACTTCATGAAATCGGTGTCGCTGTCGTTTGCGTTATGTACATTCTTTATAGTCCGTTTGTGAATCTCTTTAGCTATACATTCGTGCATTTCAAATTTATCGCGTGTATCATGAAAGTTAAGAACAAGACTGTCATACAATTTGATGATGGTCGTTAACTCAATTCCAGGCTCTCGCCTTGAGCTTTGTTTACAATATACATTTTTTGGAACAAGTCTTTAAATCACACACATTAACGCTGTCTCAAAATAGTCCCACTTCTTATGCTTGCACACATAACAAAACACTTTACCCGTTGAGGAGAATAGAGAAGCCTGTCGCTAACAATTTCACCATTTGTTAACGTTACAGCAATATATTTTGCGTGCATATCTGATCTTGTCACCAAATTGTCTACCTTTTAGAATAAATCTGACTCCAAATTTTGTGAAGGAAGATGTTCAGCTTAATAACTTCTTAGATGTGCAGTTATCTCCCCAATCAGCTGGATCACTTGAATTACTGTATTCTTTATCATGCAGCTCATGCTTCAAACCGGCATCTCCACTGACCCTAATACAGTCCGAGTCTGGGCAAATCAAACACAGCAGCTTCAGGATGACCTTGCATAACAGAATTTGCAGATACCTTTCAATTGTAACACTTGTTTCGGTTGGTTCACTTTCAACACTGTCAGGCTACATTATTTCTGGTATTGCTGGATTGTTGGTGTGTACATTGAGGCCCAAGAAGTAAATGATATGTCATTATTACTAGTATAACAAGCTTTACCAGTAATGCAATCAGTGTCTCTGCTCATAAATTGCAGCAACTAACCCCGAATTTTTTCAATGTTTTTTTTTCTTTCTCCTCCTTTCTCTTCCACTTCTCATATCCCTCTCGTGTTTCCTGTTTATCCATAAGACATGGTTATTTAAAAGTACTTTCGTTACCTTATTAAATTTTGTAAGCCAAAAAAAGCACACGATTAACATAAGCACACGATTAACGATAAACAACGAATGCGAAGCGCATGATGTAACACCAGAATTACTACGTCATCACTGCATAGGTCTGCATAAGAATAAACAATGCGGAAAGTTTATTTAGATTTTAAATCGCAAAAGTGCGGGTGCATTCTTGAAAAGTATTAAAAATGAAGTCGGGGAGGGTCTACGACTTTGAAAGTGCCTAGGGCCTACGATGACCTTAAAACGGCCTAGCCAGCGGTTTACTACTATAGTGTTTGATGTTTTACAAGTCTATTGTTTTCTACCCACCTAGTCTTAAGCCGTCTCTTTGACCATTCCTTGTCTTAATTAGGGCTGTACCGGAATGCTATTCCGGTTCCTGTTAAGCCGGATTCCGGCAGTTTTAACACATCCGTTTCCGAATCCGGTTCCGGCTAAAATGTGCCGGATTTAAGCTGGATTTCTTTGTTGTTTGAAATTTGTAAGAAATTTTTTAGCGCAACATAATTTTTGAAATATTTAGCGCTATACAATTAAATTAAAACAATAACTTCCTTTGATTTTAAAACTACAATAACGTCGATCGCTTTAGTTCTTATCTATAATACAAATTTTACATCATATGTTCCGGTTTCAGTCTGTCATCGCGACTTCCGTCTGTCATCCAACATGGCGGCATAAACAATTCAAAGATGGCAGAAACATTTACTGTTTCTCATAACATGCAAGATCCGGCTACCAACTGGCCAGCCGAGTAAAATTGTCTCATGGCTGCCAGGAAAGACATTGGACCAGCCATATGTTTAGTGCAGTGTCCAAAACACCGTACACTAACATACGACTGAGCCAGATCATGAATGCCAAATGGCAATCACAATGTAATAATGTTTTCTACCGCCTCAATCATTACCAAAAGGGCAAGAAGCGATCTTAGGAGAGGTAACACAAATTCATGCCAAATTATTCTGTGATACTCTCCGAAAGAAATTGCCACCGAAACGTTGTTTCATAGGGTAATGTATATATCTCACAGTATCGTAATAAATCTATGGTGTTCAGTTTGTTATTAAATGAGAAGCTATCATAAAAGTATTTACGAAATCGTTCAATTAATATTCTGTGTTATGTTCTACAATTTAAATTTTAAACCAAAATTATGAATACCTCAATATAATGTAATATTTATATTTATTAATTGTTTTTATTTCTAAAATAATCTATTTCTAATGTACAATTATTTCCCTTTATTACTAACCATAACTAAAAATACGTCACATTTTTTTCTTTTGACTATTACGTCACATGAATGAATTGAATAAGGGTTAATTTGATAACAACACACATGATTTACAATGCAAACTAACCCATTTATGATGAGGGCTTCACACAGAGGGTGTATGGAGGGCCCAGTTTGAGGAGGGCCCCCCAAAATATTTTTAACTTAAATATTAAGTACATTATCTCATGTCAAAATGTGTGGCTCACGAAGAGGCCTAAAATCACTTGGTTCGGCATTGGCTTCACAGAACTATAATGTTGAAAGCTTTGATGTGTCTTTCTTTTAAGAGGCCTATGTTTTCTGCGTCTATGACCTTAACTGGATTGATGGGATATTTTTAATTGACGGTCAGATAAAAGCTACACAACGATTATATCTTTCCGAGCCCCAGCTTGAGGGTTTGCCCCAAAATATTGTTTACATTAAATATTAATTTCATTATCTCGTGTCATGGTGTCGGTGTCAAAATGCAGAGGCCTCTAATAATCCATAGGTTCGACACTGCCGGGTTGGCAGTATTATCTTAGTATATTCTCAGTACTATACGTTGTGCTATAATACAATGTATGCTACTGGTAAGTAAACCACCTGCCAAACATGTAGCGTTTTGCTTAAAATTACGGAAGGTACTCACTCACGTCTCTTTTTTTTTTTTTTTTTTAAATAAGTCATATTGAACATGTAAACATAACATGAAGAACTGTTTGAAGGAAACCATTAAAATATTATGAAGGAATTAAGATTTATCAATGATAAGTTTTGTGTGCAAATTATGTAGGTTATAGTTTCTTGGATGTTAGATTCAACGTTTAATAGTCGGGGGGTTTTTGTTAAGCTTCTGAGCCCATAATGAGGATTATTCTCTTGGGAATGAGATTTAAGTATTATCGCAGCTTAACGGGGGCCCCAGAAAATCTTTTTACATTAAATAGTACGTACATTATCTCATGTCAATATTTGTTGAAACAATTTAAATCTGTCATGCAACTATAGAACTATAATGTTTAAAGCTGATGCTCCTCTGTTTTAAAAGACACATTATTTTCTGGGTCGCGTACTCAATTTATATTGATAAATCTTATATGTTTTTTAATTGAAGGTCAGCTAAAAGCTACACAACGATTCTTTCTTCTCGGGGACCAAGCTTGAGAAGCGTCAAAAAAGTGTTATTATCTCATGTAAAATGCAGAAACAGCCCCCTTAGAGGCCAAGCCCACCAGGCCCCTAAAATCCTTAAAGTTCCTGCACTGCCGGGTTGGCAATATTTTCATAGCTAATTACTTATTTTGCTACAATGTGTATAACAGTAAAATAAACCACCTACTAAACATGTAGCGTTTCGCTTAACACAAGCACTCACTCACGTCTCTCTTTTTTTATATACGCCATGTTGAACATCATAAAACATTAAATGAATAACTTTTTGGAAAGGTCCATTAAAATATTATGAAGGAATATGATTTTAAGAGTTGTTTATGATTGCACCCCATAGTGAGATTATTTTCTTTGGGAGGAACTATTTAACATATGAACTTTATTTGATGTATTATTAGGTGTCCCTACTCTCAAATGTATTTTGGCTACAATAATCTCTTCATGTCCTTGGGGCCACTGCAGAAGTATATAGACTGATTGTTAACGTGCTAAAATATATATCACCATTTTCAACTCCAACTGTGTGCCTACTCGCCGGTCCGGGTACCGGGCCTTTGATAACTGGTGTAAGTACAAATATATTAAAAAGGCTTAACGATGTCAAGTTGTGGCTCTTTCGATGTCAAATTGCGGCCTGATCAAATCCGTAATATTGAAACAGCAAATTTAGTGGCTGTTTAAAAATTGAGAAAATTGTAAATTATAACTTTAGGCTCTTCCGTCTCAAAAGGTTGATGACCCTGGTCGAGTAATACGACACCTTATATTCCGCTACTTTTGATTCCATTGTTTTCTATAAACTTCTTTAGCTATCAAAGTTTAACTTTTTTTAAAGAGCAGACAACGATCTATTTTTGAATTGTTTACAGTTTTAAAAGTTCAATAATTTATTTTTCTGCAGATTTTTTAATTTAGTGGATTTTTTGTCACGATTTGGATAAAATTCCTCGCACATATTTAGATAAATAACTTGAAGATACATTTTAATTGAACATTAAGTAATATTGATTTAGATTTGAAATTGGAAATAGTCAGATGATGCTTTAAAAGAAAGTATGAATGAAATAACACGGTTCATTGACGTCACTATGGAAAACTAAAGAAAAATAAGCTATCGGGTGGGTGCCACAGTATATATTTTTTGGGGTGCATTTATTAATAAACATGTTTATTATACTTTTCTAATATGTGTTACCCATTTCTTTGTTTGATTGTAATAGAAATCAAGTTAAATTAGGTACAACTTTTTTTAAACGAAGAATCTGTTATTTTGACAGAGTTATCTTTCTTAACTCAAGATTGGGAAGGGTTTTTTAGTCACAGTCTTCAAGATCTACATGGTTAGTACTGTTTTTTGCTATCTAGAACTTAAAAACTAAATTTTTATTCTATTTTCATTCTTATATTTTTTATGTTAGGCGAGAAATTACTACTTCGTTTCGGAAAAATTACTCTCTAATTCGGTAAAAATCCGGTGCCTGTTCCGATTCCGGCAGGATTCAAAAATTAAATCCGATTCCGGTTCCGATCCTGCAAGGATCTAAAAATTAGAAATCCAGTACAGCCTAGTCTTAATCCTAATAGCTAGACATATTTTATATCGCACCAACGAAGGGACTCCTAAGCCCTTCACCTCTCCTACCAGTGAGTGACGTGTATCACTCTGAAGTTGACAGAAAAGTCTCTATTATAACAGTCTCTATGTAACAGTCTCTATTATAACAGTCACTATTATAACAGTCTCTATTATAACAGTCACTATTATAACAGTCTCTATTATAACAGTCTCTATTATAACAGTCTCTATGTAACAGTCTATAACAGTGACTATTATAACAGTCTCTATTATAACAGTCTCTATGTAACAGTCTCTATTATAACATTCTCTATTATAACAGTCTCTATTATAACAGTCTCTATTATAACAGTCTCTATGTAACAGTCTCTATTATAACAGTCACTATTATAACAGTCTCTATTATAACAGTCTCTATCATAACAGTGACTATTATAATAGTCTTTATTATAACAGTCTCTATTATAACTGTCGCTATTAGAACAGTCTCTATCATAACTGACTATTATAATAGTCACTATTATAACAGTCTCTATTACTAACAGTCACTATTATAACAGTCTCTATTTTAACAATCACTATTATAACAGTCTCTATTATAACGGTCTCTATTATAACAGTCTCTATCATAACTGACTATTATAATAGTCACTATTATAACAGTCTCTATTATAACAGTCGCTATTATGACAGTCGCTATTATAATGCGGTCGCCATTTAGACAATCGCTTTTATGGTAGTCGCCATTCTGATTACGACGCTCATTTGATGTCGCTCTTATGACAGTCGCTATCCTGCCGTAACACCAAAGTATACAAGAAAAATAATAGCAACGTGTAATAACAGTTTTATAACTGAGTGGTGAGCCAAGGTTGTTTTTTTTGTTTTTTAAACTATATGGATTTATAAGTTACACAATCAAATATACATCCATGCACAGCTACTATCTCATATGATTTATATATATACCTATACTAGTTATACTAATCTTTTTTATAGATATCATTTTTTTTTACCTTTAAGTGAATTTTCTATTTAACTATTTAAAAAACAACATTTTTGTATTTAATTCACCAGTACACTATTATATTAACGAGCTTAATTTCGTGTAGATTTCAAAAGATAATAGCCCATATTTTGTTTAGAAATGTTCGTAAAATAAGTAAAATGTCATAATAAATGCATAAGGAGTCCAAATCTCTTATATCGTTATATCTTTTAGTCTTTACCTTTGCTAAGTATGGAATCTCGAAAAGACTTTTTTAACATTTAGAAACTAAGCATGAAAAAGTATATATATATACATATATATATATATATATATGGGCAAGGTGGGGCATTTGCCCCCTTCACACACATTTTGGAAAAACGTCATAAAGTTGTCACAATAAAACTTAATAAAATTTCCTGAAAGTTTATTACACTGAAGACAATGTACATATATCAAACATAAAAATAATTATATCTGCAAGTATAACTGATTACATTATTGTAAATGTTAAAAAATGGTTTCAGTGTCAAACAGTTACTAATAAAATAAAATAAAGTATAAAATTATACATTACACTGATACAGAAATAATATTGTAATTTTAAACTATTTATTCTGGAACAAAAATTGTAAACGTCTTGGTATTCGTTCAAATCGATTGATAACATTTTCTTTAAATTTTGATACTCATCATACAAAGGCCATATAAACGATCAGCACCAGTTGTTGAGCGTAGCCACGTTTTTACTCGTCTTAGGTGGTAAATGATCTCTCGATTGTGCATGTTGTTACTGGAAGAACCAGGGGACGGATGGTCGTGTGATTAAGCTCTCAATGTGTGACCTGAGGGTCCCTGGTTCGATCTCCGGTGAGGACCAATGGATATTTCAGGTCATGGCCTAAGAATCCCGCTAAATCTCCCGTGGTGCATCCATGACCATTGCACTATCGACTATGGTGGGGATGAAGAAGGGGCACCAAAAACGTCGCATTAGTGGTTTAAAGGATCTAAGAGATTTCATCTCATCATTACAGGGACTTCACACTGGAAGAGCCAATGCTGTAAAAAAAGCCATCTTAATCATGGGGGAAAATATTGGTTCATCTAAAACCTCACTTAGTCATTTGTTTCTGTTTTTTCCCCTTTACTACTTTTACATTTCCATATATCATACCAGGTTTCACTCTCCTCTATTGAATTGTCAAATGCGTAACAATCAGCAACGTAGCCCTGGTTTGATCCTTAAAATGCGAGTTTCTAGTTTTGTCATCAAAAAGGGATTCAAAACTAAAGGGAAAATGCAGGTTATTTTCTTTTAAAACGACTTTTCATCGATGATATAATAGAATAAAGGTAGAGTATAAAAACGCTTATTCTAAAATAACCCTCAAGCATATCAACTTTTGGATTTTCCCTGTTCATGTGCAGACTTGCGGAGCCGGGCCGAGCCGGGAGCCGCTACTTTTTGCTTGAGCCGGAGCCGAAAAAAATCTGACGGCTCCACGGCTCCCAAATGTTTTTACAGCAGAATTTTTTTAGCTTTAAAATTCTGAATTTGTTGGTGTTTGCCTCCTACAATTCGAAATGTTGTCATTTTTACGAACGCCACAGCAGTAACAGCGATTAAATGATAGCGTGCACGCACATCACCACAAGAAATCTTTAATGGGGAATCGTTTTGTGTTCGTTTTAAATCCTTTACCCTCGAAATTTTTTTAATGGCATGTTATTTTGTTATATTACTTATATATAAAGTTAAAACAGTTTTATTTCATAGAATAATTGTATCAATCATTTAAAATACATTTTACTACGACGACACATAGAACGCGTCATTTCGTATTATTGACCGCGAATTTGTAATAGACTAAAAAAAATGGTCGCTTTCTGTATTTATTATAAACAGAATATCTGAAATAGAGTCGATAAATTTATAAGGCTGTGGCTATACGGACCCGGGTCCCAATAAAATCCGATTGTCATTCGGACCCGTGGCAAATATTAGACGGAACCCGAAAAAATAATAATACAGAGTCCGCTTAGTGGAACCATAGACACTGAGTAACGATTAAATCATGTGTTTAACGAATTATATAAAAAAAAAAATAAAGTTTATGTATAGCTAATCTAAGTGCATATTTGCTACGGGTTCGAATAACACCAGACTTTATTGGGACGGGGACCGAATAAAAATCGGAGTTTATTGGTACCGGGTCCGAATAGATCACTACGAATTTATAATAATAAATATAAATACTGAAGTCTTTAAAATATTTTAAATAATGTATCATTTTACTATTTGCTAATTTGATCATTGAAATAACTTTTTATACTTATGAAAATGGCGACTAGTGAAACCTCGGTCGAAAATAATGATATGATTCTGGATGCACTGAAATGGTTTGTTTTTAGTAAAATCGATATGCGTATATTTTTCAAGTTCCTGACTATGGGGGTGAACGCGGCAAAATTTTCTTTTATCAGCGGCATGTTTGCGTGGCGCATTACAAAACTTTTTTGTCTCGTGTATTACTATATTAATAGGGAGCCGGAGCCGTGCCGGAGCGGAGCCGTGCCGGAGCTTTGACCACGTCAAATTTGTGGGAGCCAGACCGGAAATAAATTGCGGCTCCGCAAGCCTGTTCATGTGTCTTCCAGCTTGTCGTGGAGGTTAAATGTCGACACCAATGTCATCTGCAACACCTTTTGTAACTCTATAATGTCCTTTTACCTCTCATCACAATTATGTCGATCAACAGCCAATGTGATCAACAATTCTTCAATGTATGTTTGTACTGCCAATGCAACTAAATGCACTGACTGCAATTTTTGGGTCACAGCTTCTAGCTTTGATGAATATATTTGAAGAATAACTAAACAAACAACAAATATAGGAATATATCCGAGAATTCTTCTGTAACCACCATTTTCCCATTTGTTCTTTGGAACCCAGTTAGTTAAGATTTTCTTGAAATCATCTTCTAATTGATGAGTTCAACTGCTCATCTATAGAAACTGCTTTGTCTTCCAATCATGCAACGAAATTACAGCATCTTCATGAGTCTTTGTGCCATGTGCTTTGCATCTGGCTAATTGCATCTTCGTTGAAATCTTTAAATTTTCACTGGTTTGATGACAAATGCCCCCGTTTGCTCGAATTACCTTTTTTGCGAAAACAACACGCAATATTTGCCAAAGGCACATTAAAACATACAAGCCACGGTGAATAGTCTGATAACCATGCATATCTCAAAACTCTGTTTCCATCATTGTCAGCTCTCAAATCATGCTTTTATCAGGGTCTGAATTAAATTAACATTAATTAAAAAAATCAGTGGCAGAAGGTTATAATAACAAGAGTTGCCAGATAAAAAAAAGCTGAAAGCTAATAGCATTTGAAGGCTAATTAATTTATAATAGGCCAAATTAACAAAAAATTAAATTAAAATCGAAACCTTCTTGTGTTTGATGTCAAAATGTTTGAATTTTCAAATGCATTTATTTATGTCAATAATGAGGCTGTACCGGATTCCGATTCCGGTTCCTGTTAAGCCAGATTCCGGCAGTTTTAATTATTCCGGTTCCAATAAAAATATGTCGGATTTAAGCCGGATTTCTATGTTGTTTTTGAAATTTTGGTGTAAGAAATTTTTTGGCGCAACATAATTTTGAAATATTTAGCGCTATACAATTAAGTTAAAACAATAACTTCCTTTCTTTCTTCCTGCATTTTCAAAAAAATACAATAACGTCGATCCTTTTAGTTCTATATGTAAGTAAAAATATATTAAAAAGGAAAATTTTAATCGTATTTAGTCTAGTAATACGACGCACCTTACCTTCCGTTACTTTTGATTCCGTGTTTTTTCTATAAACTATATTTAGCTATAAAAGTTTAGAAACTTCTTTAAAGAGCACACAACGATCTATTTTTTGGGTTTTAACAGTTTAAAAATAGTTCAATAATTTTTTCTGCAAATTATTTAATTTAGTGGATTCTGTCATATACAAGTGGATTCGCATATTTAGATAAATAACTTGAAGATACATTTTTAATTGAACATTAAAGTGATATTGATTTAGATTTGAAATGCATTTTAATTTGCGTTTTTATGGAAATAGTCAGATGATGCTTTAAAAGAAGGTATGAATGAAATAACGGTTCCGTGACGCTATCGAAAACTAAAGAAAAATAAGCTATCGGGTGGTGCCACAGTATATATATATATATATATATATATATATATATATATATATATATATATATATATTTGGAATTCATTTATTAATGAACATGTTTATTATACTTTCTAATATGTGTTACCCATTTCTTTGTTTGATTGTAGAAATCAGGATTAAATTAGGTACAGCTTAATTAACATATTTTATTAAAACAAAAAACCTGTTATTTCATTGATTATCTTTCCTAAATCAAGATTGGGGAAGGGTTTTAGTGACTAAAAGATTGTTTAAGATCTACATGGTTAGTACTGTTTTTTGCTATCTAGAACTTAAAACTAAATTTGTATTCTATTTTCATTCTTATATATTTTTTATGTTAGGCGAGAAATTATTACTTCGTTCGGAAGAGTTACTATTTAATTCGGTAAAATCCGGTTCCTGTTCCGATTCCGGCAGGATTCAAAAATTAAATCCGATTCCGGTTCCAATTCCTGCAGGATCCTAAAAATTACAATCCGGTACAGCCCTATAATAATTAATGTTATACTTAACATATAAATTTAGTGAAAAAATGAACCTGTATGGCATTGTCAGTTAAATTAAAAAATGTGTATTTATGCCCCCCCCCCCGGAAAAATTTCTAGCGACGTCCATATATATATATATACACACACACACAAAAGACTTTGATTTTTTTAAAATACATCTAGTTAAATTACATTTCTTTGAATTTCCAAACATTAAAGTTTGTTTTACTTAGTAAAATTAAAAGAGAAAAAAGAGTTAGATCATAGAGCAAATTTTTAGAAACAATGTTTGGTGCCGTCTTCTATGATTTAAGACTATATTGTATTATGAAATTTATTTTGTTTGTTTATTTTGTCATTATATATATATATATATATATATATATATATATATATATATATATATATATATATATATATATTTCAGAGCTAAGTGCATTGGATATGGAAAGAATGATTACAGATGTTAAGTGTTGGATTAAACATCAAATCAATTCGGACTCAATAAACATCCTTTTGCTAGAAGGTTTTCTGCTGTTTAATCATAAGTGAGTAAGACAAAAATACAAAAATTACTCAATTATTTTAATAGTTATATTAAAAAGTGTATACAAAAAAAAAGTATGGCATTGGAAAGTATATTTTCTACGCAAAATATTACAATTTATTTATCTAACATATTTTCTCCCTTTTTAGAGCATTTTCGAAAAAAATGCTCTATTGTCCCCGTTTTGTCTGTTTGTCTGTCAGTTCCGTCATCACCCTAGATCTCAACAACCATAAGTCCTAGACCCATGATATATCATTTTGTAGGTCTTGGCCTTCCAAGAAATGACTTTTCCATTTCATGTCTGACCTCTCAGGGCCGTAAAAGGGGCCTTTTTACCGTTTACTATATAAGCTATATTAATAAAGGAGCGCTATATCTCCAGCAACTATAAGTCCTAGACCCATGATGTATATATCATTTTGTAGGTGGCCTGCCATGTGTACATCAAAAGTTCATTTCGCGATAGGACCTCTGAGGCCGGGCTTCAGAGGCTCTAAGGGGCTTATATATTATATATACACCTTGTACCTTCATTAACCCGTTCATTTGGTGCGAAATACTGCAGCACGTAGTTTCACCAAGATTTATTAAGAAACTCATCCAAATGAAATAGTAAGCTTGTTTTTCTGAGTTTAATTGAAAGTATCAGAGCTATGCAACAATTGACGGAGTTTTCGGACGATTAAATGACTATAATTTAGAATGTTTTCAATTATGAGTCCTATTTCAGTAGCCACAAACCACTTGTAGTTAGATTTAAGAGACAATAATTTTTTTTTCAAATATAAAGAAACGTCTTTATAATTTTTTTTACAAATATATGCATTACACAATTGAATTTATAAACATTTCAAAATTTACAAGTATTTACTGAAAGCTAACAAACGTACTGATACATAACACGAAAATGTGCTAACACGTCCTGTGTCCAGAATGGAACAGGCAATTGCTTGTTTCTTTTGTATACTTAAAACCGTTTTGGTACTTAACAAATTATCTGAAATAAATAATAGAAATAAATTATTTCTTATAATGGTGTTAATGTGTTGCACTTTTGCTAAAAGATCTAAACAAGAAGATAGGATAATAATCTGGGATGAAGCTTGAGTTTTACAAGGGTATTATCGGTCATTGATATGTGGCTTTCTTTGATATGAATACTTCTACTAATATCTTAAAGACTGCATGCTAAATTACCTCTACCTATGTAGACTAAATTCGTCGATTCTTTTATATGAACTGGTAAACAAAGGCCCGGTACCCGGACCGGCGAGTAGGCACTCGGTTGGAGTTGAAAAGGTGATACATATTTGAGCGATAACAATCATTTTCGCAGTGGCCCCAATGAAATGAACAAGATTATTATAGCCAAAGCCATTTGAAATAGGGACACCTAATAATACATCAAATAAAGTTCACATGTTAAAATAGTCCTTCCCAAAGAAAATAATCCTCACGATGGGTAAACTCTTAAAATCAAAAATTCCTTTATAATATTTTAATGGACTCCTTTCCAAACAGTTATTCATTTAATGTTTTATGATGTTCAACGACGTATTTAAAAAGAGAGAGAGAGACTTGTGTGAGTGCTTGTGTTAAGCGAAAATTGTTGATATATATTTGAGCGCGTTATTAATCAGTCTATATACAAAGAAATAGCATATCCTATGTATAGAAGTGGCCCCAAGAACATGAGCAGATTGTGTAGCTAAAATACATTTGAGAATAGGGGCACTTAATATTACATCAAATAAAGTTCATATGCTATATATTTCTACCCAAAAGAAAATAATCCTCATTATAGGTACAGAAGCTTAACGGAAACAGCCCCAGACGGTCACTCTGAACCTAACATTCTACTATAGCCTACATGATTTGTGCACACAACACCTTAGCATTGATAAATATTCATTCATTCATAATATTTTAATGGACCTTTCCAAACAGTTCTTCATTTAATGTTTTATGATGTTCAATATGACGTGACCCAAAAAAAAGGAGACGTGAGTGAGTGCTTGTAAGTTAAGCAAACTACATGTTGAGCAGGTGGATTACTTGTTATTTATACATTGTAGTATAGCACAACATATCGTACTGAGAATAAAATAAGATAATACTACCAACCCAAGCAGTGCTTAACCTATGGATTTGGGGCCCTGTGGGCACGGCCTCTTTAGAGGCCTCTGAATTTTAACATTCGACACCATGACATGAGATAATGAAATTAATATTTAATTTTTTGGCAACCATAAAGCTGGGGCCCGGGAAGATAGAATCGTTGTGCAGCTTTTATCTGACCTTTCAATTAAAAAATATTCCATCCATCCAGTTAAGGCCGCAGACGCAGAAAACATTAGGCCTCTTAAAGAAGAAAGGCATATCAAAGCTTTCAACATTATAGTTCTGTGAAGCCAATGCCGAACCAAAATTAATACTGTCGTACAACTGCCGATTCTGAACGTTTTATTGGTGTTACATTACATTGGTTAGAACCTGGGTTACTCTCTCAGGATAGCTGACACCCAGGATAGGTCCCAGGAAATTTTCTTCTCCCGGGATATTGTTGGGTAAATAAAGGAGGCTGAGAAAGGTATCACTTACACAATCCCATGCAATAGCCGTGGCTACAGAAACAGGGCTGGGCATGGAACCATCCTCACAATCCCATATGATTTAATTGTCAAAACATTAGAAGAAATCAACAGATTATTTGAAATAAATGACAAAGCTTCTTTCACTGTAAAAATTGTACAGAAGAAAACGAAATAAAAATTGGAACTAAAATAGGACCTGGGGCTAAAACAACACTACCATTAAAAAACTAGTGTAATTGCGGAAACACGACGAGTCGCGGAAAAGAAATGGTGGGGGAGGAGTGGGTTATTGAATGTAATTTTTTCAACTTAAACTGCTATACAAATTTTGTATGATAATTGATATAAAATATTTTTATAGAATTTAAAAACAATGCTTTATATATATATATATATATATATATATATATATATATATATATATATATATATAGTTATAATAATGAAAAAGAATATGTGTCTACAATTATGCCTGTTTTCGAGTCTGAAGATGCGGACTAAATCGTATTTGGACAGTACTACTGCTTTAAATCCACAGACCAATGTATTATTTTTATTATTGTCTCTTTAAAATATCATAACATCTGTTCTAATTCTACGGAGTAGAAGATATTATTGTAAACTCTTGATTCTTGTTTATAAACTAAAACAACACAGGCATGGGCACCTTTCCAGAGTATTTATTCATAAGACAAAAGAACAACAACAACATCATGGCCATTCTCTTGCCGGCTTCCACGTCACTTTTTTCTGTGTCTCTCTCCTATGTCATTGCGTTCAATTCCTCGACTGCGCGGTGCGCTGAAGAACCGAGAAAGTCATAACAATATTTTAACTATATAATTCTGGGTAAGTTTAGTTCATCAATTACGTAAAAAAATTTGAGGGCAGTTTAGATTCTCTTCCCCTTGTCAACAAGTATTACGTTTTTAACAACCCCCAAACCCTCAGAAATACAAGCTTATTAAAATTAAAAAAGGAAAATATACCATATCTCAAATATAGCGTTAATTAACCTCACCAACCCCGCCCCCAATTGTAATCATTGAAATCTAATTTGACTAATGGACCAAAATTAACGGTGTCATCCGTAGAGGCTTTAACAAAAACTGAAAATTTCAAACCCTGAAATATTATATAACCGTAAGTGACTTTTCAATGACTTTTTTGTGTACAGTATTGACTATTCGGTTCGACTACTCGAGTCTTTCTCTTCTCTGGGAATAGGTCTGGAACAACCGTCTTTTATCATTGTCTGTAGCCCTGCCATGATTTCCTTCAGCATTTTGTATAATCTGAATGACCACTTCTAAGCAGCATAGAAGTAGTGCTTTTAGATATCTCCGTACTTTGCAATGACTTGCTGATAAAAGCAACTTTGACATTAAGAGAAAAAAATTGTTGATCATTGGCATAATTTTATAAATTATGATGACTTTAAAAAATCAAAGTTTTGGTGCCGTCTTCTATGATTTGTTATTGACTGTAATGTTTACTAACATCCCAGCATATACACACACACATAAATAAGAAATTTATAAGTTACAAAATTGGCTGCTCCAGATTTAGTATAAAAATTACATCCTGCGTACTCTGACGTATCTTGATACAGACCATATACTTCAGCTGCTTATAATATGCACAATGTAATTTCTGCATCTCTCTTGATGTCCCTCTCTAGAGCGGTTTTCCCAAAACTTTCGACATCTATGTAGACCTACCCACTTTTTTTTCGTAATACTGAGGACCACTAGTAAAAAAAACTTCCATTTTACAGTCATTGTTTCCCCTCATTTCATTGTTACATTTTTCCCGATGTTGTCAGTCCGTGCAGCCTCGTACCTCCAACAAACTCTTCGCACTTTTAAAGGTACGCGTACCACCCGATGAGGAAACTGCTCTAAAGTTTGCGTGACCTTTCAATGTTACACGTTCAATTGATAATATTTTTTTCATCATAATGTTATTGCAACAAAATAATTTAAAACATTACTTTTTCCCATTTGTGCACTGTAAACAAAATGTTAAGTTCATTGCCTAAGAAAAACATATTATTGAATAAACATATCTAGCACTATGATTTTGCAGCTGGTATGTGTGCATGCACACCATTTTAGACCATTCATTGTCCTCATCTACTCCTCTACAAGTTTGACACTGACAGATTATCACTTACCAATTTTTCTTTTATTTTATCAACCCGACATTTTCATGTACAAATGAGATTAACACAACATGTTGTTATGATTTTGTAGAGCAGTGTGAAATATATTACGAAAGATCACAGATGTAGATTTATAACCACTGAAGGGCCACAATGGGCTCTTAAACTTGAATGAAGCGTCGGACCAGAGCAGATTAATGGAGTGTTTATAATACTTTATATGAACTAAGATACATTAAATGTAAATGTTTTCGATGTGAATGACATTGCTGACATCGACATTCTTTACCCCCCCTTCTCGCCCATGCCAACAACTGTAGAAGCTATACACTGTCTATAGTAGTGTTTATTGTGTACTGGACTCAGTGCTCGATTTAAGAAAAATTCGATTGCCGGGGATGAAAAAAAATTCTGCAGAGCCGGGTGTAAATGTCTATGATTTCATCCCCGGCAGGCATATATTAGCTAAAGCAGAGCCGGGAGGAAAACAATTCTCAGTGCCGGGGATATCCCAGGCGATAAATCGAGCGCTGACTGGACTGGCTTTTATTTTATCAAACATTCTTGTATGATGTTATTAGCCCATGTCAGTGTTTTGTGATCTCCTTAAGTCGGATATTCTCTTAAAAATGGCCGGTGAAGTAAGGTTAATCAACGAAAGGAAGGTATGTATGCATGTAATAGTACAAGAAATCTTGATCCTGAGACTAAAGAAGGTGTGTTGAAACAGATGTAGTACCTGTTGATATCATCTAAGAGGCGGTACTTTAGTTTAGTTATCCAAGAATTGATGCCTGAGAATGCGGTTATAAAAGAAGATGTACCTGATAGTAGGGTGATTCAAACAAAAAATCTTTGCAGGTAAATATTGCATTGTTGATAATTTTTTCCTTTTATTCTCTTATACTTTCATGCCAAATTTTATTGAAATTGAATTACATTTAGAGGTCGCTCATCGAGACTGAAGTTTATAGTATCTTCTTTAATGACATGAATTCTTTTAATATAAACATTAAATTTAAAATTATCTTAAAATCAACATTAAACGTTATTTAAAGCAAATTAGACATGTTGAAATGGTACATAACATAAAATATAATGATATGCAACAGTTACTGCTTGTTTATTCATGTATACATTGTATTATAAACATAAACAATACTAATGATCTTCAGTTCAACGCTTCTTATATAACTTCAGTGTAATTTTCTTAAAATTTGGCACTCTCTGTCTTCTACAACTTGCAGTAATCTCTGCATTTCAGATTCCGTTTTAGTGATTGACTTATTAAATAACGACATGAGTGCAACTGACCGCTCGGCTGTTTCATTGACGCCTTAAAGGTATCAACAATACACTTAGCTTGAGCAATTGATGGCGAATTGATACCGGTAATAATACCGACTGAACATTGCAGATAGTGATGGTACCTACAAAGTTATGCATTTAGTGCAATTCTTCACTTTATACACTCGATCCGTCCAATCCTCGCCAGTCTTCAGCATCGCTTGAGCAATCAACTCAAGAAAAAGCACATCTGGACTACTCTGGTTGTTTTCAAATTTTCCTTTTCATAAGCATCAGACACCGTTATGTATATGACAGAATTTCGTGAGATCTGCTTGAATAACAATAGATCATTAAACGGAGCATCACGACTCACAGGACATGAGATCCAAGCTTTGACGTAAATGTGAGTGAAACAAGCAGAATTCTTGCAAAAATCTTTACCTCTGAATGTGTGAGCTAGAACTGATTTCTAAACAAGTTGATCTTGAAGCAGTATATCACTTTCGCCATCAGCGAGCCATATGGTAAGCGCCTAGCCAATGCAAGTGGTACGGTTGGTTGCTTACATTGAAGTCAAATATCAAAAAACCAGGTTTTGATCATCCCTCTGTAAACTTCACGAGTTGTGTAACATGAGGCACTTGATAGACTGTCTTGCAGGAGATGACGACACAACACTGGGTTTGTGTTCCACCATAAACGGATCATCTAGTCTAAAATCCTCTAGCGGACTGTACAGCTTCTGATCAACCTTTAGCCGGAAACCGTTTAAAACGTTTGAACAGTGGAATGTTAGGGCTGTGCGTGGAGCCACAGAGAAAAAACAACAACTCCAATGACCAGTTCATGCACATGATGTTTGCTGGCAAAATGTAATAGCTCCTCTTGCAACAATTTACATGTCCCCTTAGAAACACCAGTGTAGACGGATGTTGTGTTAAAACACTTACCAATAATCTCATCATATACACTCCCATCGTCTTAACAGCTGTATTGTTACATTGGCATGTGCCTTACCAGCACGGTTGGTGACACACACACAGATACACACACACATGTATGATACATAGAGATGGACACACAAACACACAGACACAGAGAGATACACACACATATATGACATAGAGATAGACGCACAAAACACACAGACACAGAGGAATATACACACACACAAGACAGATATACATTCACACACAAATAGATAATACATTGAGATAGACACACAAGCACACACAGACACAGAGAGATATATACACACGTGCACAGATAATTACATTGAGATATACACACTACACACAGGGAAGACAGATACACACACACACACAAAAGACACACGCATACATAGGTTTCATACATATTGATACATATGCCATGTAACATACATCGTCATAGATGTTAACATCACTCACACACGCGCACACGTACACACACTGAGAGAGAGAGAGAGAGAGAGAGAGAGAATGGAATCAGGCATAGAGTTGCATGTCAAAAATAATTGAGATCTCAAGTGAAACAATGGACACATTGTGGACAGTGGAGGGTTTTTTTGCTCTGACGTGGAAGCGCTTCAATCAACAAACATCACACACACTTCTAAAAACATATTGAGACATTATCTGATAGCGAAAACACAACAAAAAGCGAAAAAAAAACAGGGTATACGATGTATGTGTTTTCGGCTTTGCTGTGACTCAGTCACCATTTGATGTTTACCCTTCCCTCGCAGTAGCTATTAAAAGCGTCTACCCACGAACTTCCATGTGTCAAATGAGGCTTCTTCAGAGAATGGGTAGGGAGGGGGGGGGCTACCAGAGGTCGATAAACCGGCGGGTTCTACGGATGGTCGGTAAGGTAAAGCGCTCAACTGTTCTCTGGTTCGATCTTCCGTATCACTGGCGGCGGCGGAGCAGGAGGCTGCGCCCCCCTTGAATTTCCTCCAGTCTGCCCCCCTAAAATTTTAACTTTTTTAACTTTGTAATTCATTTTAGTTTATATGAGTCGTTTATTTTCATAATTCATTTAATTTATTTCTTTAAATGAAATATATGCAAAAGAAATTATAATTAATTTACATTTTACAGTAATCACATTATTGAGAGCGGCATATTTCTAAAACTAATAAAAAGTACCCGGCTTTGCCCGCTTAAAATAATGTTTTCTGTTTATTTAAGAAGTGTAAGTCGATCGTTTAATTAAGATTCAAAATAAGACGCGTGTAAGGTTTATTTGCATGCGAATTGCAATATAAAGGGTACATTTATCTTAAAAAGCAATGTGATGGCACAAATAACATTTTTGGCAGTTCCCTCTCTCTCCCTTCACCTCCCTCCCTTCTCTCCTCCTCCCTCTCTCTCCTCCCCCTCTCTCTCCCTCCCTCTCCCTCTTTCCCTCTCTCCCTCCCTCCCCCTCTCCCTCCCTCTTTCCCCTCCCCTCCCTCTTTCCCTCTCTCCCTCTCTTTAGGCATGACTGTATCAAAAGATGACAATTCCTATGGATGAAGGAATGGAATGTAATAATGTAGTAAGTAATGGTATATTTAAGCCCCCGTACCGATCATATTGGTTGTAGTAGGGTGGGAGAGAAGCTCGTGTTACCTAAAATCGGGGTAAAAGTTTGCCAATTTTCATGTCTTGGATATCCAAAATAATTAATTACAATTAAAGTACCCATTGAGATGGAACGAACCCTGTTTAAGAACATTCCCCATGTAATTTTGTGCAATGTGTACCCAGGTGGCGCAAATCAAAGTAGCAAAAAATGCTGGAAACTTATATTGAAAAAAAGACAGTTTGACAGTCTTTTTGGTAACTTTATAACGTAAATTATGTATTGATGATTTGGGCCTGGGGGTGCCCCTGGTTGCGCCACTGTAGGTATCAAATTTCACGTTATTTGGTTCTCTGAATCTTGAGTATGGGAGAAGTATTGCCACTTTCCTCCATCAGAATGACGGCAAATGTAATTTTTAAAGAAAATACAATTATTTATTATCTTTTTATATTTACTTTTTTTATTGAGTTTCCCGTTTCCGGTTTCCATATTCATCATCATTCATGATATCGGCAATTTTCTGATCTAATTTCACTATAAAATTTGTAAACAAACTGACATTACGAATCAGTTGACGACAGAAGTGCTCAATGTTCATTTTTATCTTTTGAATATATTATTGTCCCCTGTTTCTTTGTCTGGTCTGTCTGTCCGTCCGTCAAATACCACCTTAGTTTAACAAACCATAGGTACGTATTTACATGTCGTATACATAATTACTGTAGAATCCTGGCCTGCCAAGAAAATGTAATTTTTCCGCTTCGTTTAGGACTTCTGTGGGCCGGCTCAATATTATCCTATGATTTTTAGATCGCTGCATTATATAAATACCTTGTACGTCTGACAAAATTCCATTCATTTGGTGCGAAATACTGCAGCACGAAGTTTCACCAAGATTTACAAGAAACTCATCAAATTAAATAGTAAGCTTAAAGTTCTGAGTTTATTGAAAGTATCAGAGCTATGCAACAATTTGACGGAGTTTTCAGACGATCAAATGACTATAATTTAGAATGTTTTCAAATGTGAGTCCTATTTCAGTAACCACAAACCACTGTAGTTGTGATTTAAGAGACAATAATTTTTTTTCAAATATATAAAGAAACGTCTTTACAATTTTTTTTTACAGCGTATATATGCATTACTAAATTGAACTTATAAACATTTCCAAAATTTACAAATATTTACTGAAAGCTAACGCAAACTTGTACGATACAAACACGAAAATGAGCTCATGCCCGTCCTGTGTCCAGAATGGAACAGGCGGGTAATTGCCGTTTTTCAATAAATATCGATTAAATACTTGCTACATAATAACTATATTCTATTATAGAATTAAGAGAGTAAAAATTGTCTTTCAGTCATATTTTGTCTTGCCCCTCCTTAAATTTTCAAGGGGGGCGGCGCCCCCCCTTGAAATTTTTGGCTTGCCCCCACCCCCTTTAAAATATTTCTGTTCCGCCTGCCCTCAATTGTCCGTAAGGGGTACAATGGATATTTGCAGGTCATTACTTAAGTCCTTGTGCTGTCTCCCGTGGTGCCTCCATGGCTACTTGCACTATCAGCTATCGCGGGGATGAAAGCAGGCCATCCAAAAACTCATCCCTTCAGTGGTTTGTAGGACCTTGGGCAGACTTCATCTCATCCTCACAGGGACTGCATTCACGATCTCTATAGGGCGCCACAAACACCAGTGGTTCACTTCTGTAATACTATTTCTCCCGTTTCTGTCGTTTAAAATAACAATTTTTTTTATTGGCGCCCTGGGACCCAACTGACCTTAATTCACTTCTGAGTGGGATTCAAAATAATCAACAGTTTTTTTGAAGCTGCCAGACCTATAGGGCGAGTGCCAACAATGCGCATCAGGGCGCGAGCGCCTATGACCCTGAACCAATAGAAAGCTCCCCTCCACCTTTTGACAGGTGTTTGAGGCGTGATGAAGCTCATAGGCCCTGCCCGAAACTGTAATTCTCCCATTGGGAGAGAGTTTCTTACGATTGGCTAATTGATCTAGTTATTGTAAAAAGTATATATATATATATATATATATATATATATATATATATATATATATATATATATATATATATATACAAAACCTCTTAGGGGTTGGGTCCATTATTTATGTCAACAAATTTCTGGCGATTTTTACCTCCCCCCTCCCCCTTGTCAACAACTTGCCAAACTTCCAGAGACCCCCTCACCCCTATAAAATTACGCCAACATTTGATACCCCCCCACCCCCAAAAAAAGGTGGCTTCCAAAATGTTTATGGGCAAAAATTAGTAGGAATATAGTTAGTTTAATTAAAATACTGAATGTTAAGCGAGTGTAAAAATACAGGACTACAAACGCTGCTTAATTTTCCTATTTATTAAGTAACTATATTAAATTTATTTAAAAAAAGTAACATTGTTGACGTCAACTTTTTTCTTGACCTCCCCCCTCCCCCTTTGTCAACAATTGTCAAAAATTTTCTCACCCCCTCCCCCTATTTTGTTGACGTAATTAATGGACAGCCCCTTATGTACTATTTCAATGTTGGGCTACTGACCCCTTCTACAAACCTACCATTGCTTGGAGGTGGTATTGACAACTGGAATCACCACGGAGGACACGTGTAATAGGTGTTGCTAAGCGATCGCAATGCATAGAACTATGACCACAACCACTTTGCCAGCTAGTGACTTCAGTAGGCTTCGTGTAGCCATTTGAGAATCCTACGCGGCAACTCTATTATTAGATTGACTAGGAAATCTTTCAATGAAAAAAGGAAATAATTGCAGTCTTAATTTTGATGAAATGTATTTTACACTTGCTTAAAATTGCCTTCGTTTGTTTGTAGATATTAAGAGGTGGCTTACCTCTGAAGCCATGTCGAATCCTTTGGAGCGATATATTGAACGAAATTGAAGATATTTGAGACAACCTTAAGTTAAATAATTTTATAGTTTTTTTTTTCAGTATGAATAATGTTTGAATTCACTTTCAATTTCCCATTTAATGCCCACGGCCATATAAAGTTACTGTATCAGCGGTTTTTTATGATTTTCAAATTTGGTAAACCGAAAATCTTTTTTAAAACTTGCTCTTTTTAAGGAATAAGGAAGTAATTTAAGTGCTGAATCATTCGGCAGCAGTAATTTAATTCTCGATTGTACTTGTCATAACTTGAAAGCGTTGCTAGATGATTTGGAACGGAAAGTGCCGAAAGTCTAAAAGAAACCCGCCGATAACCTACTCAATCAGTTACATTCAAACAAAATGTCAAATTATATCTACAGTTTTGAATTTTTCTTTTGCCATAATATAAATTATTGAAGAAGGGGAACGAAACGCCAAAAAAAAAAAAAAAAGAAGCCCAAAATGGTAGCTGAAACAATCCCAACTTGCCCTCCCCTGAAACAGAGATATTCCCCCCACACGCACACACCTTATTGATTTGAAGTGTGACCTTTACTAGCGAGAATTCTCTATGTCCTGATTTATTGTTTTATCTAGATTTGGGGTGAATGTTTGTTGATTTATTCCTATTGAGATAGTATACTTTAATTAAAAACTTATTAATTTTTTTTTTTTTTTTTCTCTTGTATTTTCTTTTTGAACCATTTAAAAAGTAGAGTAATGAGACTTGCACGTCAAAAATGAAGATGAATCTCTACAGAAGCTTCCGTTAATATTGGCCAAGAAAATAATGTTGAATTCACGAACGTTGTTTTTAGTTGTCTTAAATATTTTCTTAAGAATGAAACTCAAAGTTGATGTGACTTTATTGGATGTAGAGTATCCTCTGTAGTCGAAATTTTGGTTAATTATGTACACATCAAGATGTGTGAAAGACGGGTTGGTTTAGAGATGAAAGTATGTGCGTGAGTGGGTTGGTTTGAGAGCTGAGGAGTATGTGCGTGAGTGGGTGGGTTGGTTTGAGAGCTGAGAGTATTTGCGTGAGTGGGGTGGTGATGAGGAGTCTGAGAGGGTGTGCGTGAGTGGGTTAGTTTGAGAGCTGAGAGTATAAAAGTGAGTGGGTTGGTTTAGAACTGAGAGTATGTGCGTGAGTGGGTTGGTTTGAGAACTGAGAGTATGTGCGTGAGTGGGTTGGTTTGAGAACTGAGAGTATGTGCGTGAGTGGGGGTGGTTTGGTTAGTTTGGAGCTGGAGAGCATTGCAGTGGGTGGGTTGGCTTGAGAGCTGAAAGGAAGTATGTTTGTGAGTGGGTTGGTCTGAGAGCTGAGAGTATGTGCGTGAGTGGGGTAGTTTTGAGAGCTACAGTATGTTGTGGTGGTGGTTGGTTATGTTTTTTGTGAGCTGAGAGCTTGACGTGGGTGGTTGGTTTGAGCCCTGAGAGTATGTGCATGAATAAAACACATAGAGAGAAGACGGATAAGAAAGAGTGAGAAAGAGATACAGAGTGAGACAGATAATAGAGAGAGAGAGAGAGAGAGAGAGAGATACAGAAGAGAGTGCAGATGAGACAGATAAAGAGAAAGAGAGCCCAGCAAACCTGGTGAAAAAAAGCAAAATGTTTTTTTTTGAAAGACAAAAGATTGACATGCTTAACTCAAAATTGTGTGTGATAATGAAGACATGACAAAAGGTCAAGCAAAGCAACCAGTTCACTTGTTGTCTACTTAAATAACAATGTCTATCATAATTTAAAAAACTCTATCAACTGCATGTAATAAATAGTTCTATATAATGACTACGTATTATCAATCTGCTTTGTTGTACATCTTCGTGATAGTCTGAAAGTAACTCTTATCTGGCCAAGAACATCAACTACTTTTCATTCACTTCCAGAAATACCACATTGGTACAAATCAATTATTTAGTCCCATACAAATATATAAATTCAAAAAAAAAGCTTTTTAAATTTTTTTAAAAAGTCATCAAACATTTTTTTTAAATAAAATGTTTTACGGCTCGTTTAAAAACAAAAACAGATCAATCCTACAAATTGCTCTTAAATAATATTTCAAATGAAAAACGTCAAAAAACAACATTGATTTTTGTTTTCGAAACTGAAGTCCCCATACTTTCCATAGAGCAAATGAATTATTTAATTAAAGTTTAATACACTTCACATAAAAACATTTTTTTTAAAAATCCTGCTAATAACTCTTGTGGAAAAAAAAATAGAAAATAAAGTCCATAAGCCATTAACTTGTTTCTTTCGTCATTTCATGTCTCGGTTCGGTTCATCAATTCACTACTCAATTAACTTGGGACAAACATTTCATTAACTATGTCAAGAATGAACGCTGGATAGTTTTAAAAAAAAAGGAAAATGTTATTATTATGAAAACATTTTATTTCTTTTCTGCTTCCATTTTATGTGATGAATTTTTTTTTTATATGAAACGAAATTCTTTTTAGAAATCATATTTTTTCATGCTGCGTTATGTTTTCATGCTACGTATTGGGGAAAGTTTTTATTAAAAAAAATATTTTATTTTCATATTAATGAGACTATTAATGAGACATTGTTTGAATCTGAAAAAAAAAATTGGCTAAGATAAGATAATAAATACATTTATAAAATTCATCTCAGAAAAATAATAAACATAAATATTTATCATAGGGATCGTAGTTGAGGAACACAGGTAATGGAAACAGATGTCAAAGGTCAACAAAATAAGAGTGTGACCTGTAGAGTCGCTTGTGGATATGATTATATTGGTTAGATTCAGTGGCGTAGCGAGGGAAGGCAAGGGGGCATCATGCCCCGTGCGCTACTCACAAAGGGGGTGGGGGGGCAAATAATATATTTTACATGTAATATTAAATGGTTTTCGAATGGGGGGGGGCGCTAAAAAGGTATTGTGCCCCGGGTGCGAGCTAAGCTCGCTACGCCACTGGTGAGATTAATATTAAAATATTCTACACACCTGAATAAGTGCAACAAGTTGTCCGGTAAAGTAACCAGAATATACGTTGGTTACAATAAGTTGTTAAGTAAACTAAACAAGATATGAGCTTTATGCAACATGATGTCCAGTAAACTAACCAAGATATGAGTTGTAAGCAACATGATGTCCAGTAAACTAACCAAGATATGAGTTGAATGCAACAAGATGTCCAGTTAACTAACCAAGATATGAGTTGAATGCAACAAAATGTCCAGTACACTGGATGCCCCTGGAGGGGATGATGCGTAAGTTAAGAAAAAGTCTCCAATTTTAATGTATTTATATCTAGTAAAACATAGTCTGAAAATAAATTTAGACAGACAGTTATGCAGACAGACACAATGACAGACAAGCAAAAAAAATTGTGTAAAAACATGAAATGCGTCTAAGATGATAAAACAAAGATATATTTATAATAATAAACCCCAGACCAGCTTAGTTTCTTGTCTCCTTCTAAATTCTTTCGGTACAAATAATCGCAGTGAAATTTTTTTTTTTTAGACAGAAACTGAAAACTTCACTGCGACAGGTTGTGCAACATTATCCGAAGGTAGACTCGCTTTACCATCATCAAATGTGTTATCACAGCGTTAACCTAGGAGCTAGATCCACGGTAGCTCTCTACCGCCCGCTGCCATAATTCTGCACCATATGTAAAAAAAAAACGATAAGATATAAAGGAGAACGAAAGTAAAACGTGAGAAATGATTACAGACAAATTTCAGATGTAAATTATCTCTTTTTAGTCATACAACAGTTTTTGCGTAGTTAGCATTAAAGATTAAGTAAAAGTTCCCTTAGCACTAATGGGCCGTCGGGGCAGATGAAGTGTAGAATTCATCTGTTTCTATAACCTCGGCGTATGAAGTGTAGAATTCATCTGTTTCTATAACCTCGGCGTATGAAGTGTAGAATTCATCTGTTTCTATAACCTTGGCGTATGAAGTGTAGAATGCATCTGTTTCTATAACCTTGGCGTATGAAGTGTAGAATTCATCTGTTTCTATAACCTCGGCATGCGAAGGGATTGTGTGGTTAGAACAACGCCCAGGCGCCTTTACTTCCCCAAATTAAGTCAGGTACCCATTTAAAACTGGGTGGACTTGTGGGACGACTGTGAAACATATTTCACCTGGAGAAATTCCCATGGTTCTCACAGAGGATCGAACTCAGGATTCTCAGTTTGACAGGCGAGTATCTACACCAGAGGTGTGCGGGTCTTGAAATTTTGCGTCCGCGTCCGTCCGCGGATTTCTATCAATGATCCGCGTCCGCGCCCGCGTCCGCAGAATCTTACAACATTGGTCCGCAGTCAGTCCGCGCGTCCGCATTGCTGAAATTTAGCTGTTTAAATGACTTGAATTTTTTTTTATGGTAACGCTAAAGAAGATCCGCGTCAGTCCGCGAGTCCGCAACTTAACCATACGAAGCGTCCGCTGTCAGTCCGCGGATTCGAAAAAGTCTGCGGATCTGCGTCCGCAAGCGGACGCGTCCGCTGTCCGCTCATCTCTGATCTACACCTCCTCGGCCATCCGTGCCACTTATTTATATTTATATATACTCACACTGAGTTCAAACAGTAGTCCCTGTCGATACAATCTTATGCCACACCCAGGACTTAAAAACAAAACATGTGTTTTCATATCCCCACTTAAACAGAAAAGAATTATCGTCTCAACGATATAATAATTAATGAAAAAAAATGTTTTAAACAAAATAAAGTCAGGTTTGAACGTACGAATTTTATCTGAAACTAGTGGAAAAGCCTGCTGACGCTGGCTGAACGAAATCCGACAGGAGGGATAACAAAGAAATATACGAAATACCGCAATAGAAAAGAACATGTGGCCTTTGTTGTCATGAACTATGAACAAAAATAACAATACAACGCATACACCGCCTGATATGAAAACTACCTGAGGGAGACACACTGGTTTGATGATTATGTATTTAAGGATGGTGTCTCTGAGTATGAATAATGCCACAATGGCGTTATACTATATTGAAAAAAATTGAAAAAAAAAATAGATCCGTCAACATTCGAGAACAATGATATTTAAACCGCTCTGTTTATCAATGATTTTTAGTTTCAATGTTAGCATTGTACTTTCTACTTATAAAAATGGTAAACAGATGCCATTCTTATTCAAATTTAATTCTAATTTTTCGTATTTTACTCTAGTCTGTCTGAAACGCAAAATGTGTTTTATGGTCTAAAATTATAAAAAAACTAAATACGAACCGTGGTAGGCTATGGCGTCGCTAAAGAGTGCGGAGGGTGTGAGCCGCACCGGGTGACACCAACAAAGGGGTTACACCAAAATGAACAATTCTAAATATCATAGCAGAAAGAACTCGGTCTATTCGGGTTTTTATAACCGATCATAGTTACAACATGAGCAGTAGCACATGGTGCTACCATGCAGAGCGTCTGTAGCTTAGGACGCATATAGTCACGTAATTCCATGAAAATTGGGGGGGGGGGGTGACACCCTGAATTTTCCGCATCGGGTGACACCAACTATAGTGACGCCACTTGTGGTATGGAATGAGTTAAAAAAGGTGGCGGGGGGCGCTAGGAAATAATTAAGTTCTTTTTTTTTTTGGCATCTTTCCCCAACGAAACAGTCAACTAAGCTGTCCGAGAAATGAACTGATACAGGGTCAGCCTTCAGTGTTCGATGACCCACACCGGTCAGTACAAGGGAGATAATTAAAGAGTGTGACTGACAGCCGGGTGGTGGTGATAGACGAAGAGGGGTGGGGTCTCGATGTCCGGAATGACAATAAACTGTCAATGATTCAACGGAAAGTGGCATCATCCCCCCCCACCCCACCCTCTCGCCCAGGAGTGGGGTCTTTGAGGTCAGTCAACACTTGAACAGATCACAAGCGTCGTTAATATATCGAATTTGTTGATGTATAGGTAGGGTTCGAAAATTACGCGTAAGATTGGCGCACGTAATTTACGCGTAAATTACGCGTAATTTACGCGTAAGTTACGCGTAAGTTACGCGTAAGTTACGCCTAAATTACGCGTACCATTAATTCCCAATTACTTGAAAATTTATATTCCTTTTGTTGCTCACGCTCACTGATTGCTAGTAGGTGTATTTTAATAATGTTTTCAAAGGTTTGTACTTGTAATTTACCGGTCATACTAATTTGCCCGTCGTCCGCATCGGCCACGTATTTCGTCGTGTACTGACTGCATCAGCGGCTGCCATCTTTGGCTGAGTAATACCGTATAATTCGGTCAACGCGGGGCGGGTGCAATGCGCCTCGAAATACGGCCACCGCGGGTGCCGAACTCAGCAAAAGACGGCACACGCGATTGACGCTGGTTAGGGTTCGAAAATTACGCGTAAGATTTGTGCGCGTAATTTACGCCAAAATTACGCGTGTCATTAATGCCCAATTACTTGAAAATGTATGTTCCTTTTGTTGCTCACGCTCACTGATTGCAAGCAGGTGTATTTTTAATAATGTTTTCAAATGTTTTTACTTGTAATTTACCGGTCATACTAATTTGCCCGTCGTCCACGTATTTCGTCGTGTACTGACTGCATCAGCGGCGGTCATCTTTGACTGAGTAATACCGTCTAATACGGTCGACGCGGGACGGGTGCAATGCGGCGCGAAATACGGCCGCCGCGGTTGCCGAACTCAGCAAAAGACGGCACACGCGATCAACGCTGGTGCAATCCGCAGCGAAATACAGATAACGTGGATGCAATACGCAGCGTAATGCGGCCGACGCGATCGACGGAAGCACTATACACAGTAAAATGTTTTCTATACGTTTCATGACATTTGGAACATATATTATTATAGATAATGTTTATAAAAAAAATTGGGTTTTTCCAGATTACAATAAAAAAATGTCATGTCAGGGAAAAATGTTTTCTATACGTTTCATGACATTTGGAACATATATAGATAATGTTTAAAATTTTTTTTTTTTTTTTTGATTTTTGGGTTTTATAACCTCCCCGTTTGGCTTACGGCCGCTTGCCATACTGCTCATGGTGGCATTGTGTAGAAAATGTTTATGATTTTGTCTTATTTTTAACCAGACTTTGGCTTCCTTATTGAAAATATTTATTTTATTATGTTTACTCAAACGATTAAAACAAACAATTTACTGTACGGTTTACGCTGTTTTACCAAACGAATACTTCCGGTTTAGGCTTGTGGCCGGATGTAGATGGTACTCCTAATCACTGCAATTAATTAATCGCCGCTGTTAACACAACAAATTGCGACAGAAACAATTAAAAATGGCCGTCAAATATGCATTTTTTAAATTACCGTAATGTACGCGTAATTTTCCAAAATTACGTTACCGTAAATTACGCGTAATTTACGGTAACTTACGCGTAACGTTACGCGACTTCGAACCCTATGTATAGGTCGCACTGGTTGAATACGTTTATAAATATCACAAGTGTTTACGGATAAAGGAAATAAATGAAATTTTTGTTGTTAACGCTATCGTTATGCTACATGATTACATTTCAAGACAAAAATATTCACTGATGTGCAATCTAATAAAATAATAGTGATTTGGGTTCTGCGTTAAATCGAAATTAAAGAATTAATACAACAGTTTTCCAGTTTAAAATGCAATCATGAAAAAAAATCGGATCTGCCCGAAACCAAAAAATAACCTAGCCTACCGATCTAACCTAAGCAAACTCTATGCAAAGGTTTTGCAGGGTACAGCTAGTATTTCAATACACAATATTCATAGTTTTCAAGACGAATTACAGGAATCTAAACACTTTGAGAGTTCCAATCGCTGGTGTTGTGACCACATTAGTAAATATCTTTCACCTGTATTGGTCAAATATGCTACTCACGCTCAGTAATGATTTATTTAAACATCGTATTAACATCCGAGGCCCACAATACAGGCCCTACGGGGCTGTAATCTGGTGTACATCACCATAAGTTATTATTTTTGTATATAATCATACAAAAAATCCGATTGAAGATTATCCAGTCCCAAGGCAAGCAATCACAAACTTTATAAAATATTCAAGTATTGTCATGTACGATTCTTTGTATGTGTGTGTTTGGGTGGGTGGGGGGGGTGAGAGAGGAGGGAAATGGTACTAAAAAGAATTGGCGTTTTGTCTTTCAGCCTACTTACTATTTTTCATTTTCCTTTATTTACAAGCCATTCTCGTCGTTTTTCAAATCACCCTCCTCTCAACCCCCCCCTCCTTTTTTTTTTCTCCTGACTCAAGTACCATCCTGAAAGTATAAAAAGGTCAGTGAAGAATCGGAGCGAGGATTGGAATCCAAAAACATGGAGTGGAATCAGTGACAGACTGGAGAAAGAAAACAAAACAACCATCTGTTGTTTTGTTTGTTTGTTTTTTTAAATGGATGCCTCCAGACACATTAGAGGAAATAGAGAGAGTGGAAGTGTCAATCAGTACCTACCTCCCCCGCTCCCACCTCCTCTTCTCCCAACGCCCACTATCTCCACGTCTTTAATCTACGCAATACAGTCATACTTCCTGTTTCTGTCGGTGTCATTGGTAGTTGATGACATCATTTATTTATAACGGAATTCTCGTAACAAATAGAAATGTTGCCATTTAGGTAAACCCTTTAAGTCTGTGTACGTTTTATGAAAATATAAAAAAAAAAAAATTTTAAATATGTTTCTTTAACTGCGACACTTCTAGCCTAAGTCTTTCTTGTGGGCACTAGGAATTAAATTAGAGATGCTTTCTGGTTAAAAGCAAAATTACTTATCGGGGACAAAATACCATTAGATTTAGGACACAATACCATTAGATTTTATTGGAATTAGTACCGGAATTGGGCTATTTGGGAAGAGCCCTATATATAAATAGGCGAAATAGCCCACCCCCCACCCCACTGCCAAAACGGACCACTATATAAAGTTATATCAAACCTATTGCTACAGGTGGTTGTCTTATTTTCGCCTATCCATAAGATCTGTCATGTTAAGTTCATCGCTATGTGTGATTTTCAATAAAAAAAATTGTTTATCAGAGTTTTAAAGCCACAAGCTAAAATGAATAAACGGTAAAGGGGGGGGGGAGAAAGGAGGGGGGTCAGAAGACCATCTCTTGCTACAGGTTAACAAAGACCCCCAGCTTGGCAAGGCCATGATTTTGACAACATTGTATTAATATACCTTTGCCTGGGGGACCCTAATATGTCCGTTGCCTATTTCGTAAAAAATGTATATTTACATTTGATGCGCAAATCTTTCTTTGTATAGCCTGCCCCAATGCCCCCACCCCTCCTCAAACACACACAAACACACACAGACAAACACACACACACACAAACAAACACACACAAACACACACACACACACACACAAACACAAACACACACATTAAATACCATTACATAGGGCCCAGAAATTATCTTTTCAGATGTGAATAAGATGAATTTAATAAGTACTAATTAAAACACTTATATTACACTTACATATTTTCACATGTATATAATAATCGTTTATATTATATATATATATATTTATATATAGGTCAACATGGCAACTATTTCTGGCAACTAATTTGGTTTTGGGTCCAATCACATCAAATACCGCACAAAATGATCTCACATATACGCTCTCCCCATCCCACCCCGCCTAACCCTCAAAATTATATCGCTATATCACATACACTTTCCCCCACTCATCCCCATAAACACACACACACACACACACAAACACACACACACACAAACACACACACACACACAAACACACACACACACTGAAATCGAAAAAATAAGTAAATGCTAATATATCTTTGATAGAATGAACATCTTTTAATGTGATGTGTTGATGTGATGTGTTGATGGGATGTGATGATGGGATGTTTTAATGTGTTGTGTTAACGTGATGTGCTAATGTGTTGTGTTAGTGTGATGTGTAAAAGTGAGGTGTTATGTGATATGTTGATGACATGTTTTAATGTGATGTGTTCATGTGATGTGTTCACGAAATGTGTTGATGTGAGGCTTTTATGTCATGTTTTAATGCGCTGTGTTAATGTGATGAGTTAATGTATGAAAGTAATCAAATAGTTTATCAAAGGTTTGATCCTGATCCTTGCTAATTGAATATACAGTTTTCAAATAGTTGAACACTTTAACGAACCTATTCTGGCTGGCAATACTTTGTATTGTATGATTGCCAGTGCGATTGGATTAATATTAAGTTACAGATAGATAGATAGAATGACAGACTGACAAACAGATAACAAATGAAATGACCAAGTGACACTAGGGCATGTCAGAACAAATTCCGAAGTTCGCTGCTTCGAGTTCTCCCATTCAACTTTTTTATCACAGAGTCCGGCTTAAAACCAAACACTTCAAAGATTTCTCAATGAAGAACGGTTAATGAAAGATTGATTCAACAGTTTCTCATTTGGCTTCAAATTAAACAGCCACGACATACTCCTGGCTCACTCGCTTCAACCGACCATTCACAAAATTACAATCAAAAGCTGTGTTCAATGAAACATTTAGTCTTTATATTAAAAGGTTTCACATTTCTAGATCTTGGAGTTCTATTTCTCCCACCATACTTTTAACACCTTGTATCATTGTCCCCTTGCACAGCACAGCTTGGTTTTTAGAGGAAGCTGGGATCTCATTTATTTTCTTCCTTTGTAAAGATCCTAAAGATTATGTCAAAGCCAACTAGGCAAGGCAAGATTTCTTAACAGTGGCCAGCGCTGTATTAGCGGCGCAGGTTAAATTCATCTGTTTGTTTATTTACTTTGGTCTACGTTTCGTGGGAAATAGCCAGACGGAAGTTTGAAATCCATACCGCATTTACTATTAATTGTATATGCTTATACTACTTGATATCTGCCCAGTTAAGGCGTGCGATGTTTATCCACAAGTTCTTTCAGTTTAAAAGCATAAAACAAACAAAAAAACTTTATTTTTTTATCAGGTCATGGTGAAATTCCCCATGTCAACCCAGCTTAAGAATGAGTAACTGGCATCAGTAGCAGCACTAAAGGGAGGCAACTAAGGAAATTCCACTGGGGCCCCGCACAAAGATAGCCCCCCGACATAAGAATTTTCGGTATGACAAATAGCCCATCAGTTGCAGCTCAATGCCTCCTCGCACAAGACACTCCCTCACAAAACCCCGCGTTAAGAATTCTCCACACGATAGATAGCCTAAAGCTGCGGCTCTATGCCCCTTTACTGGGCCCCCGCGTATTCAACCGTCACTTTAAAAGGTCGCCTCTGCTGACATTCGTTGGGGAAGTGGACGCGGCAGGGCAGTGAGCTAGCCACACAATCCATTCATACGACACAACTTAGAAACATAAATTAAATAGACTATTTCACCTTATTAGCCCTTATAAGCTGCAAAAAAAGTCAATTTATCATATCTATATTAACAGTTTTTCTTCAAAAAAAAAACCCTTGAGGACACTGTTGTCAGTGAACGTATTTATTTCTTTTTATTTTTTTTCGATAATTAAGTTAACTATGCAGCAAGCAAGTTGCTGTATTCATGAAAAGGATGTTGTGGTTATTTTGTTTCGTAACTAATGTTTAATATTTCTTTATTTCTTTTGAATATTTGCGTAGAGTTTTGTAATCTTGTAAAAATGAAAAATGTTGTGCTCAAACAGACTCTTAATTATAAGTTGTAAGGACGGAATTATGCTGGTGGGTTTCCCCCCCTCTCTCTCTCTCTTTCTCTCTCCATCTCTCACTCTCCCTCTGTTTGTGTGTGTGATAGAGAGAGTTACAATATGTATATCTGGCTCAATGATAATTAGAACACGTTGTGCCAATGGAAATATAAAGTTTATATATGTATATATATATATATATATATATATATATATATATATATTGTTATAACTCTTTAAATTCTTTTTATAAAATCAAAACATAACACAGGCCGGCGTGGGTTCCAAGAGTTTACTATTCTTTTAACATTGACAACGACAACAATATCACGGCCATCTTCTTGCCGGCTTCTTACGTCACTGTCCCTACTGCGTCATCGCGTTCACTATGTAGACCGTACGGTGAGCACCGAGAGGGTCGTAACAATATATATATATATATATATATATGTGTGTTTGTGTGTCTGTGTGTGCGTGCGTGTGTGTGTGCGTGTGTGTGTATAAGCTCATTTCTATCCATCTTCTTTTCTCTCACTCTATCACACTATTTCTCCATGTTTCTCTCTTTCTCCCCTCTCTCTCTCTCTCTCTCTATCTTTCTATCTATCTGTGACCTCCACTCTCTGTAATTTGTTATGTTTTTGTTTACACAGAGATGTTAACATCATCAAACAAAATGCTCAGGTAATTTTATTTTTGTTTTAAATACACTGAGCGCTGTGTTGATACAAGACTTCGGCCTTAATTCAATCAACAAACAACATTGTTTTCCTAGACAAATAAACAATGCAGAGCTCAATCTAAGCTACAAACAGGTCCTTGAGATGTTTTTTGAGCCAAGTCTTCAGGTATGCACAGTTCAACAAAATCATCATTTTAGAATGTTACCACCAGTGACCTGTGAGGCATCCAAAACCTGATAAATATCAAATCACTTATCAAATACAGAAACAACGAAGAAAAAGAAATATATCAACTTCTAACTAAAAATAGATTGTTTCATACATTGTAGCATATATTATTTCATATATTGTTTCATACATTGTTTCATACATTGTTTCATATAGTTTCATATATTATTTCATATATTGTTTCATACATTGTTTCATATAGTTTCATACATTGTTTCATATAGTTTCATACATTGTTTCATATAGTTTCATACATTGTTTCATATAGTTTCATACATTGTTTCATATATTGTTTCATACAGGAATCGATAGATTGGTGGATGGAGAAAGGGACTGATGAAAAGGTTGTTTGGTAGATAGATAGATAGATAGATAGATAGATAGATAGATAGATAGATAGATAGATAGATAGATAGATAGATAGATAGATAGATAGATAGATAGATAGATAGATAGATAGATAGATAGATAGATAGATAGATAGATAGATAGATAGATAGATAGATAGATAGATATATAGATAGATAGATTACCGTAATATAAATATAAATCGAAATCAAAATCCTTAATCAATCACAAATGAGTCTAATATATCAGTAAAATAAATTAATAGCTACAATTTGTATATTTCATTATTCCAACTTCTTATTGTATTTGTGTCCATTGGTCACATCAAAAATAAATTACCCTACTTCAAAATCTCCAAACCTCTTAACAATACAAAAAAAAAATTAATGTATTTATTTTGTTTGTTTGACAACACACGACCATAAAAACTTTCGTCGTTTTAAACAAAAAAATATGTACACTCTCTTTGCATTTTTTTTCATATATATTTTATTTTGTTCACTGTTCCCTTTGTTTAGAAAATGTTTCTTTCTGCCGCTTATTGTTATCATGATATAAAGTGAAACAACGAGGATAACAGAGAAACACGCTCCACTTATTCATAAACCTGGATAAAAACATTGATTATGTATTCAATTTAATCTTAACGGCAATTATGAAGAATAAATGAACAGATGGAACATGCTTGAAGGGAGGGGGGGGGTTGATCAGGCATGGACAGATTGTTAGACACGCGATGGTTTCGGATTCAAGAACCGTTGAGTGATTTACATAACTTTTCTTTTAATCCGGTCCGATCGAGTCCATCTAGTCAGACAGCACCCAATGTCGATACCATTTGCCGCAGCTGCATGGAGGTGGAGGATACCGTGGATCACGTGCTTTTTGAGTGTCCCCGGGCTGGCGGACCACGGTGGATCAGTCCGGAAGATTGCTGGCCATTGGGCTTTATGGCAGTCTCCAGATGTTGAGAGACACAGCGAGTCTGATCTCACGGGCTCTAAGTCTCAGCCCGCAGTTTCACTGAGAGAGTTCCTAGAGAGAGAGGGAGAGTCCAGACAGCATCGATGTAAGACGCGGTCATTCTGTCTAATCTGAGAACCCTCTGTGGACCACATTTCCAAAAAGTTTTGCCCATTCTTGATCGAAATTGTAAAACGTTAAATCTACCGAAGTAGATGGTCATGCGGTAAAGCGCTCAACTGTCGACCTGTGGGGTCCATGGTTCGATCTAATGAACATTTCAGGTCATGGTTGAAGTATCCACTATATCTCCCGTAGTGCCTTCATGGTCAATGCACTATCGACTATTGTGGGGGAAAAAAAACCAAAAACGTCCTTTTAGTGGTTTATAGAATCTAATAGATTTCGTCTCATCCGTACGTGGACCACTCACACCAAAGAACTGTAAAAAAGTAGAACTCCCAAAGTATTGTTCTGTAAAAGTGTAATCTACTAAAGTACTATGACAGCATTATCAACTCAGCACCCTAACAATATTATCTTAAAGTTAAGGACAACATACAACGGGGAGGGGTGGGGGGATATAACAAAAATCTGGCAATCTATTAATATCTAGTACTAACACTGTAAACTGTATCACCCCACAATCCCCCCCCCCCTCAGCCTGCCGTCTTAAACGACGTAACTGTTGACTCTATACTTTCTTGCTCTGGTCAGGTCACGTGATATTTACTCATCATTAATACATTAAAATGGTACAAATTACCTCCCATTTCATAATAATTAAAAAAAAAAATTGGTCAGAGCGTTTTATCGTTCTTGACCAAAGCAAGCAAGCATCCTTATCAAATCCTAAGGCTCAATCCAACCCAGTTTTCAACCTTGACGATAGCTAGGTTAAATCCATGCTGTTTTATCCCAGAATGCCAAATGAGTTCTTCAAGTAACAACAGAGTATCGCATCGAACTTCGTAGTGGAGATATAAATGATTGATACAAAAGATTTGCCCTTTAGAGCACACAAAAAAAAATCAAACCTTCTAAGTGAATCACATCGTCTGCAGCTTCCCTCAAATGCTGGAAACTAATTGACTCTGTTCTAAAACAAATCTGGGTTTTGTTGGGTTTTTTTTTTTTAAAAACACTTTTTGTTGTTGTTTTTTTATTTTTTTCCCCGGATGATATTTGGTGGAACTAAGTGACACAGTGACCACTGGTTCTTGTTTTCGATTCCGGACACGGAACAGTTTTAAAAAGAAACAAATCTTGCTGTTGTCTCTCCTTTTACCTTCCGGGGATTTGGGAGTAGTTCATCAGTGTTTTTTTTTTCCCTTTTCCATTTTATCGAAGCTTTTATTGAATTTTAGCTTACAAAAATAGTTTTACTTTTTTATATTATTTTTTTAATTGCGACTTCCAACAGGGAAATTGAATTTTTGGTTCTTCACTCTCTTTTGGACAGAGTTTAGTTCAAGTCTCTAATGAGAGCGTTGCTTTTTAATGGACACCCCGACACAATCGAGAGGTTTATATATATATATATATATATATAATGAAGTAATAACTGTTATTATATCTTACTATATTTTAATTGCAATTATATTAAAGCTACGTTTTTTCGTATATAAAATAACATTTTGTTTTAATTATTTAAAAAACTTGAAAACTGACATGAAGCTTTCAGAGGGAGGACGTTGCACGTAGTCAATCAAAACATAACAAAAGTTCTCAGATGAAGTTTGATTATTTCCCTTTTATTCTAATTGGACAGCTTATGTACATTAGAAATAGCGTACTTAAAGTCTTTTGGTTTGAGAGCCACATTAAAATCAGAAACAAATAGATGAGCTCGTGAGCAGAGCCGTGGCTAGCTATTGTGGCGCCCTGTGCGATTTACATTTTTCGGCGCCCTCCTCCGATATTGGTGCCTCCCCCCGTGCGGCCTCACAAACCGCAGTACCCTTCCTTCGTTACTGCCCGAGAGTTAAGTTCAAATGGCGTGTCATGTTTCCTATTCAACGTAACCGCACTGACCATCCTAACCCAGGCAATCCGTCTCTAGCAGACGTCTTGTTGTTTTTTTTTCCAATGATTTTCAGCAGACGATTAAAAAAAAATACTTCACCTTCCCAGCATACATTTGCACTTCCTCTGCATTTGTCAGCGATTTCCTTAAATTATAAAAAAAAGGCAGCAAACAACAATGGCATCTTTCTCATGGCACGTTTACATGTTAAAATAACAAACATTTAAAAAATAATGATAATAATCTCACCCCCCAGCCCCCCCCTCCCCCGTCATTTGACGAGAGGGACCTCTCTCACGCCCCATTGTCAGAAGTTCATTAATTCCGCCCACTCAACTGGAAGGGGTCGCTGGTTTGAAAACAAATAAGCTTCTTGTCACGTTTTTAAAAGAAAAAAAAACTGCCAACGTGTATATGTGTTTGTGTGTATGTGTTTGTGTGTATGTAGGTACAGCTTTCGTTATCGCACGCCTACGTGTGGTACCCGAACATACATAATGCACACTGTCTATTTCCTACATCTCTCAGTTTATGGTCAAGAGAAGACCATTTCCCCAGTGGTACGACATCGCGGGGAGAAGACACTCATTTCAACATGCGAGAACACGGAAGCGATAAAAACTAAACACAAAAAAAAAGAATAGTTACTTGAATATTTGGTTTCCTAGGACAATGAAATGGAATCAAACGGTTTCTGATAAAAGAAGAAAAAAAGGTTTTTATAAGCCACTTTCCGTTAATATAGTTTAAAATCTCTCTAAGAAAAATAGGATGGGTGGATGGATTAATTGATGGGTGGGTGGATGGGTGGGTTGATAGGTGGGTAGATTGATGGACTGGTGAATGGGTGGATTGATGGATGGGTGGATTCGTGGATGGGGGGATGGATGGATGAATGGATAGATGGATGGGTGGATTGATGGGTGGGTAGATTGATGGATGGGTGTATGGACTGATGAATGGGTGGATTCGTGGATGGAAGATAGATGGATGGGTGGATTGATCGAAAAATGGTTGGATTGATGGATGTATGGGTTTATTGATCGATAAGTGGATGGAATGATGGATGGATAGATAGATGACTGGATTGATGGGTGGATGGGTGGGTGATATATGGGGGGGGATAGAATGATTAATATGTGGATGGACTGCTGGATATGTTGGTTAAATGGTGAGTTTGGTGAACGGATGGACTGTAAGTTAGACAGTGGAAAGAGATGGACATACAGAGAGAAGGACAGATGAACATACAGACAGATGGACATACAGACAGAAGGACAGATGGACGTACAGCGAGATAGATAGGTGGACATACAGAGATAAGGACAGATGGACATACAGAGAGAAGGACAGATGGACGTACAGAGAAAAGGACAGATGGACGTACAGCGAGATATATAGGTGGACGTATAGAGAGAAGGACAGATGGAGGTACAGAGAGAAGGACAGATGGACGTACAGAGAAAAGGACAGATGGACGTACAGCGAGATAGATAGGTGGACGTATAGAGAGAAAGACAGATGGACGTACAGAGAGAAGGACAGATGAACATACAGAGAGAAGGACAGATGGACGTACAGCAAGAAGGTTGGATGTACAGAGAGAAGAACAGATTGAAAAAACAGACGGATTTTATATATATATATATATATATATATATATATATATATATATATATAGATATAGATATATATATATATATATATATATATATATATATATATATATATACAAAGCTTTAAGAGTGACATGCAGATAGATTTGTCGGTAGATTGATTGTATGACGGTAGAACAGAAAGACATCTTGATAGAAGTACAGATTTGCACACAGACAGATCAAATGATTTTACAAACAAACGTATGGGCTGAATGATTGGTTGACTTAATGGTTGGTTAATTTATTTTGCAGACCAATTGATAGATTTAATAGATAGTCTGATGGTTTGATAAATATATTAATTTGACTGATTGTTAATGAATTACTTGAAATAATTAGTCTATAATCAGATAATGGAGTTCCCGAATGGCGTCAATTTTTTTTATTTAAAGTCTATTCTCATCTTCAAGATAGTTAAACAAAATAGTAATGATTTTGATGTATATTGTCATTTTTCAAAACACCGCTTTGATTTTGAATGAGTTTATTTTCAGTTTATTAAATTAAAATTAGCAGTAAGTAAAGAAATTTCCTAAAGCGATAAATGATGCCGTTGACACAAGATGGAGTATGGCAGAAATTGAATCCTTTAGTTGGGACAATGGGATACCAGATTGAAGCATTGAATGATGATACCATTGTTAATAAAGAAGTTAAAGATGGTACAATCATAATGAAATTGTTGAAGCTACAAATACAACGTTAAAAAAAGAAAGTGTCTAGGCCTTTGGGATCATGGGTTTAAAATGTCTCCGTCTATTAATTTAGCAGAAAATGTTATCCGAATACTTTTTTTTTAGTAAGTGAATTACGTTTAGTTATTAAATAATTACGTTTAGTTATTAAATAATTACATTTATTTATTAAATCATCGTATAAATAAACCAAAAAGATATAATTTAATGACTTATGTTTCAATAAGAGTATCAAATACTATTCCTATTTTCATTTGTTCAGTAATCAAATCATCAAGTGATTTCTAAAGTTTCTTATAATTATTTTTATTTTATTCATTGTGCTGGAACAAAAGAACTCATTTAAATAACCTATTTTTTTCTTGATTGATAAATTAACCAATGTCATCACCATTTAACTAGGATATTCTTTTAAGCGCGTCACAAAAGCCCGCTATCATCACAGTATGAGCTCAGCCGACTGCTCCCTCGACCACAAACAGCTCCATTGTATACGGGTGGAAACAGGAGAGAATCAAACGGACTCTCTCTCACTCTTACTCTCTCTCCCTCTTATTCTTTCTCCCTCTTACTCTCTCACTCTCTCCCTCTCCCTCTTACTCTCTCTCACTCTCTCCCTCTCCTTCTTTCTCCCTCTTACTCTCTCTCTCTCTCCCTCTCCCTCTTACTCTCTCTCTCACTCTCTCCCTCTCCCTCTTACTCTCTCTCACTCTCTCCCTCTCCCTCTAACTCTCTCTCACTCTCTCCCTCCCTCTTACTCTCTCTCACTCTCTCCCTCTCCCTCTTACTCTCTCTCACGCTCTCTCAATCTCCCTTACTCTCTCTAACTCTCCCTTCGTAGTGGCTCATTGGCTACATCAAACAATGACGTAGTGGCTCATTGGCTACATCAAACAATGACGTAGTGGCTCATTGGCTACATCAAACAATGACGTAGTGGCTTATTGGCTACATCAAACAATGACGTAGTGGCTCATTGGCTACATCAAACAATGACGTAGATGGCTCATTAGCTACATAAAACAATGACGTAGTGGCTCATTGGCTACATCAAACAATGACGTAGTGGCTCATTGGCTACATCAAACAATGACGTAGTGGCTCATTGGCTACATCAAAACAACACGGTGGCTCATTGGCTACATCAAACAACGTAGTGGCTCATTGGCTACATAAAACAATGACGTAGTGGCTCATTGGCTACATCAAACAATGACGTAGTGGCTCATTGGCTACATCGAACAATGACGTAGTAGCCCATTATTTACATCAGATAACGACTTACTAATGTTATCTGAGACAACGACTACTGTCTAAAGTTATTAGTAAAAACTGTTTAGTTCTATGTAAAACATTGACACTACTATAGACAGGGCCAAGTGTGTCAATGATGAAGTGTTGTAGACAGTAGCCACTGCTATAGACAGGGCAAGGTGTGTCATTGTTAACACTGCTATAGACAGGGTCAGTTGTGTCATTGTTCACTGCACTTAACTGACCGTCACAGCCTGTTTACGTCATCGGCCTGTGGGTCTCACTTGGTCACATGACATATTGAATGTTGTTGCTATGTGATAGATGGTGTAAGACATCTATAAATATCATCAAATCTTCACATAGTTTGATAGTATCGTCACACAGTTCATTTTGCAGATAAATGTCCATACTTTCATAATGGAATGCGCTTACCTTCATAATGCAATACTTCGTCACGTGACTTGATGACGAGTCAAGTAGCCAATTGGCGACCGTCTTCAAACTCATTGGTTGTTTTAAACGAAAATTTTACGTCGCTGCTTACTCCTGCATAACTTTTTCCTGACCTCTTGGGCTACAGATGTACCTTAGGTTGAGAATTGGGAAATAAACACATAGCTTTGTATGGAGATATGTATCTAGGGTATCTTGATAGATACACGTAGTTAGTATCTAGGGTATGTTGATAGATACACGTAGTTAGTATCTAGGGTATGTTGATAGATACATGTAGTTGGTATCTAGGGTATGTTGATAGATATGGTTAGTATCTAGGGTATGTTGATAGATACATGTAGTTGGTATCTAGGGGTATATTGATAGATACATGTAGTTAGTATCTAGAGTATGTTGATAGATACACGTAGTTAGTATCTAGGGTATGTTGATAGATACATGTAGTTAGTATCTAGGGTATGTTGATAGATACATGTAGTTAGTATCTAGGGTATGTTGATAGATACACGTAGTTAGTATCTACGGTATGTTGATAGATACACGTAGTTAGTATCTAGGGTATGTTGATAGATACACATAGTTAGTATCTAGGGTATGTTGATAGATACATGTAGTTAGTATCTAGGGTATGTTGATAGATACACGTAGTTAGTATCTAGAGTATGTTGATAGATAGTTAGTATCTAGGGTATGTTGATAGATACATGTAGTTAGTATCTAGGGTATGTTGATCGATACATGTAGTGTTAGTATCTAGAGTATGTTGATAGATACATGTAGTTAGTATCTAGGGTATGTTGATAGATACATGTAGTTAGTATCTAGGGGTATGTTGATAGATACATGTAGTTAGTATCTAGGGTATGTTGATAGATACATGTAGTTAGTATCTAGGGTATGTTGATAGATACACGTAGTTAGTATCTAGAGTATGTTGATAGATATGTTAGTATCTAGTGGGTATTGTTGATAGATACATGTAGTTAGTATCTAGGGTATGTTGATCGATACATGTAGTTAGTATCTAGAGTATGTTGATAGATACATGTAGTTAGTATCTAGGGTATGTTGATAGATACATGTAGTTAGTATCTAGGGTATGTTGATAGATACATGTAGTTAGTATCTAGGGTATGTTGATAGATACATGTAGTTAGTATCTAGGGTATGTTGATAGATACATGTAGTTAGTATCTAGGGTATGTTGATAGATACATGTAGTTAGTATCTAGGGTATGTTGATAGATACATGTAGTTAGTATCTAGGGTATGTTGATAGATACATGTAGTTAGTATCTAGGGTATGTTGGTAGATACATGTAGTTAGTATCTAGGGTATGTTGATAGATACATGTAGTTAGTATCTAGGGTATGTTGATAGATACATGTAGTTAGTATCTAGGGTATGTTGATAGATACATGTAGTTAGTATCCTAGGGTATGTTGATAGATACATGTAGTTAGTATCTAGGGTATGTTGATAGATACATGTAGTTAGTATCTAGGGGTATGTTGATAGATACATGTAGTTAGTATCTAGGGTATGTTGATAGATACATGTAGTTAGTATCTAGGGTATGTTGATAGATAGTTAGTTACTTGGATCGATATGATTCTCATCTCTCCCTCATACATGTGACTAATGACTCAACAACTTCTACACTTCATCATTCTAATCCAATCACATGTCTTCTGAGTGTTCAATCAACCGAGACAGTCAAGTGGACATCATTCAGCTGACATGTACCTTGACTAAAACATAACGTGGTCACTGTCAACTGATACATGAATCATCTATCAACTGATACATGAATCATCTGTCAACTGATACATGAATCATCTGTCAACTGATACATGAATCATCTGTCAACTGATACATGAATCATCTGTCAACTGATACATGAATCATCTGTGAACTCAATGGCTCAACTTCAAAATGACTTACGGTACACCATCTATCAATCTAATAATTCATGATATCAACATTAGTACTACTTACATCATCAGCTCATAATATGCATTTCAAGAATACTTCACAATGTCTCCGATACAGAATGTACTTCAGAGTGTCTCCGATACAGAATATTATGGTGAAAACTAGATGTAGAGAGCGTGTCAGAAATGTCGATGTGGGGGAGTGGGGGCATACAGATACATTAGTAGATCCGTAGACAGATATTAGACAGATACATACAGATACATTAGTAGATCCGTAGACAGATATTAGACAGATACATTAGTAGATCCGTAGACAGATATTAGACAGATACATACAGATACATTAGTAGATCCGTAGACAGATATTAGACAGATACATACAGATACATTAGTAGATATTAGACAGATACATACAGATACATTAGTAGATCCGTAGACAGATATTAGACAGATACATACAGATACATTAGTAGATCCGTAGACAGATATTAGACAGATACATTAGTAGATCCGTAGACAGATATTAGACAGATACACACAGATACATTAGTAGATCCGTAGACAGATATTAGACAGATACACACAGATACATTAGTAGATCCGTAGACAGATATTAGACAGATACACACAGATACATTAGTAGATCGGTAGACAGATATGATTAGACAGATACATACAGATACATTAGTAGATCGGTAGACAGATATGATTAGACAGATACATACAGATACATTAGTAGATCGGTAGACAGATATGATTAGACAGATACATACAGATACATTAGTAGATCGGTAGACAGTATGATTAGTCAGATACATACAGATACATTTTTTATAAAGATAAATATTGATAGACAGACAGGTGGTTGGATACAAGCAGAAATAAAGACAGACACATAGATACATACATTGTTGACAGACATATAGATACAAACATTGTTGACAGACACATAGATACATGCATTGTTGACAGACACATAGATACATACATTGTTGACAGACACATAGATACATACATTGTTGACAGACACATAGATACATACATTGTTGACAGACACATAGATACATACATTGTTGACAGACACATAGATACATACATTGTTGACAGACACATAGATGCATATATTGTTGGCAGACATGACATAGATACATACATTGTTGGCAGACATGACATAGAAGCATCCGTGTATCACTACTATCAGTGTCTGATCATGTGCAGATTCAAAAAGTCCCCCCCCTTTCGGCCCCGCCCCACTTCGTCTCACCCCCACCCCCACACCCGAGCACATCAAAAGTTAAAACCTTTCAGTGGGGATAATCAAATATTTCTTAATGTTTCCTGACCTGGTCAGTACTGAAGCAGCTTATCGAAATCTGTCACGTGACCCTAGCACGCAATACCCATCGTTTCAGTTCCCGCCCCTTCCCCGGGGGATCATCATTCGTGGACCCATCTAGTAGATGTAACATAACACATGGGACGGGGAATGGGGGGGAGATCCACAGAGATAGAAGGAACACTACACACGGATAATTAAATTGTCATTAGAACCACTTCCGGTTGGTACCCCGTGCAAATCTAATTTAGCAACCCCCTAACCAAATCTTGTGAACGTCTGAACGGAGTTGCGGCCCATGACTTCCGCAATCATCACCGACTTGTGTCTCCGAGATAAGACCACGCCCAACACCCCCGTCAATAGCGGAGTACGCCTGACATAGGTATTGATCAAAGTGATGCCGTAAGGTTTCATTCATTACCAGAACGAGGGCATTACGTAAATGTCAGCCATACATTGTGCAAGGTGACATTTCATTCAGCTGATGGAAGAACCACAACTCTTAGCGCACATTAAGAAAAACAACAAACACAATTAGCTACACATGAGTAATATTGCCATTCATTCACTGGCAGACTGGCGGAAGGACAATACTTAATGGCAGCGGCGTAACTAGGGGAGGGTGGTGAGCGGTATGCTCCAGGTGGCACTTTAGTAATTGCCATGGGCAGGTTCTGTCATATTTTTAGTACATTTTTGTATCGGGGAGCATTTCTAGAGTCAATCAAGAGCGCTACAACGTTAGTGGACCAATGAATAAAACATGGTGTAATGTTTTAAAGAAAATATTTGGCTATAAATTAGTAAACTGATATCTCCATTCAATGACAGACTGACGGAAGAACCATAACTCTCATCATATATATACACATGATACATGATACGTGATATATATCCCAGGAGATGTATACATAGATCAACATGAGCTGTTATGTTAGTAGTACACTTGTATTTCACAATCACTTTGTGTGCGTGGGCTAGTATAACAGATAGTAACAACATTTCCCGCCGATAATAAGAACATGATTTGGAAATGTCCATTTTGGACGCGACGTTGAAATCTAAGTGAAAGATTCAAAGTTGATTGCCGGGAGAAAATGAACGAGTCCTTGTAAGGGCTGGGGTGTCGGTTCGAAGTTGTCGGTTCGAAGTTATGTCCCAGCACACCGGAAATATGTCCCACAGGCACATTGAACCACTGATATCATAGTCCATAGACAACATAGTCCATAGACAGCATAGTCCATAGACAGCATAGTCCATAGACAACATAGTCCATAGACAACATAGTCCATAGACAGCATAGTCCATAGACAGCATAGTCCATAGACAACATAGTCCATAGACAGCGTGTCCCACAGACAGCATAGTCCATAGACAACATTGTCCATAGGCAGCATAGTCATAGGCAACATAGTCCATAGACAGCATAGTCCATAGACAACATAGTCCATAGACAGCGTAGTCCATAGACAGCATAGTCCATAGACAGCATAGTCCATAGACAACATAGTCCATAGACAGCATAGTCCATAGACAACATAGTCCATAGACAGCATAGTCCATAGACAGCATAGTCCATAGACAACATAGTCCATAGACAGCATAGTCCATAGACAACATAGTCCATAGACAGCATAGTCCATGGACAACATAGTCCATAGACAGCTTGTCCCACAGACAGCATAGTCCATAGACAACATAGTCCATAGACAGCATAGTCCATAGACAACATAGTCCATAGACAGCATAGTCCATAGACAACATAGTCCATAGACAGCATCGTCTACAGAAGCATCACCGACAGAAAGCATGGTCCACAGAAATTATAGACAGACAGCATCGCCCATAAACAGCATCGTCCACAGAAGCATCACCAACAGAAAGCATGGTCCACAGACATTATATGACAACGTGTCACACCTACAGGGAATCTGAACTGTTTTCCTACTTTAAACACAGCTGGCTTTCAACCACATCGTCACAGAGTCATTATTTCAGACAGTCCTATGTTAACACTGTTAGGATGGTATCACTGTTAGAATGTTATCACTGGTTACTAACAGTGTTAGGATGCGATGTTTACCTCTTGCATCTATAAAAACTATTGGGGCAGTGTTTGTCCACCCACGTCATAGTCAGGGCTGCAATAGTCATTGAGTGACCACCGTGGGCTGGAATCCTCTTGTATTTGTCACAATTCCCGATTCTTATAAAAGAACTAACGTACGTAATAGAATCGATTTAGGAATCAGAAATAATGCGAGAATTCTCCTAAACCGATACAAACAAAAGTATCGATATTTCAAACTGCAACTTTAAGTGCAGTCCCATAATAAATTAAGATTTTTTTCTAAAAACCACTTATTGGAAATCTCCCAACAGATCCACCCAATTGTGAAGTTTTATTAAGCGATTTTGATGTTTTATTGTATGCATGATAGATGCCTCCTCCCACGTCTCTACACCAGTCATTGCTGTACATGTACAGTAGATGTATAGTAGTTGTACAGTAAATGTACAGTAAATGTATGGTAGAGGTACAGTAGATGTACAATAGATGTACAGTAGATATACGGTAGATGTACAGTAGATGTAAATAGATGTACAGTAGAAAATGTAGAGTAGATATACAGTAGATGTATAGTAGATGTACAGTAGATGTATAGTAAATGTACAGTAGATGTACAGTAGATATACAGTAGATGTAGAGTAGATATACAGTAGATGTAGAGTAGATATACAGTAGATGTATAGTAGATGTACAATAGATGTATGGTAGAGGTACAGTAGATATACAGTAGATGTATAGTAGACGCAGCTACTGGTTGTATAAAATCAAGTTTTAGTGGGGATCTTGAAACGGATCTATCCATTTAATATAATTTGATCTGGTGGAAATGGAATCAAAGACTTGAGTTGTAATTGAATCAGTTTGGATACAAATCAAGTTCGGATTCTGAGTTATCATTGTAACTAAGCGTGTCAACATTTAGCTAGACATGACTATGCTTTTATCAACATTTAACTATAGCTAGACATGACTATACTTTTATCAACATTTAACTATAGCTAGACATGACTATAATGTTATCAACATTGAACTATAGCTAGACATGACTATACTGTTATCAACATTGAACTATAGCTAGACATGACTATACTGTTATCAACATTTAACTATAGCTAGACATGACTATATTGTTATCAACATTTAACTATAGCTAGACATGACTATACTGTTATCAACATTTAACTATAGCTAGACATGACTATACTGTTATCAACATTTAACTATAGCTAGACATGACTATACTGTTATCAACATTTAACTATAGCTAGACATGACTATACTGTTATCAACATTTAACTATAGCTAGACATGACTTTACTTTTATCAACATTTAACTATAGCTAGACATGACTATGCTGTTATCAACATTTAACTATAGCTAGACATGACTATACTGTTATCAACATTTAACTATAGCTAGACATGACTATACTGTTATCAACATTTAACTATAGCTAGACATGACTTTACTTTTATCAACATTTAACTATAGCTAGACATGACTATACTGTTATCAACTTCAATTGTTTGAATGAAACGACCCATTAACTAGAACACACAGTCTATCTGTGTCAACAGTTCTAGCAGTCTGAAATCAGTCACCAAGTAAATGGCACTAATCATTGATTGCTAACAAGTCTAATTGACCTAGCAACAGTCATCGATTGACTCTTAGTTCAACTATTACAGCTTCACCTTCGACCTTTCTATTTTCTTTTTACTCCCCCCATCCACTTACAACAGAATTACCCCCCCCCACTCGCCCCCTCATCTTTACGCCACTCCCTACTCCTACCCCTTGACTGGCTGCTCCACCGTAAACTGTGAAATCACGTCCTGGCCCGTAGGAAGTGTTAGTTCGATGACTAAATGTTATTGACTTCTACAACATCAGAGTTTTATAGAACATGTCCATGTAATGACCTGGGTCATCTTCTATAACATCAGACTTTTAAATAACATGTCCATGTAATGACCTGGGTCATCTTCTATTTAGCCTCCACAAGATTGCTAAAAGAAAATTACAGTTTTACTTATTACCATGGTAACCTGAACTAAAACAACATCAAACTAAATATATCGCTTTCAAATATGATAACTGTAAATTACTTATCCAAATAAAACTATTTTAACTTATTAATTGTGGAATAATAAAAAAAATAATATATAAATATTAAACATTAGTTCTCAAGGTAACCAGTGGTGCAACCAGGGGGCGGGGGTGGCTTGAGCCCCCCCCCCAGACCAAATCATCAATACATATTTTACTATATAAAGTTACTAAAAAGACTGTCAAACTGTCTTTTTTCTATATGTGAGTCCCCCCCCAGCATTTTTTGCTAGTTGCTCCACTGAAAGGTAACCCTACCGGTTCAGCGGCTGTTGCTCCACTGAAGGTAACCCTACCGGTTCAGCGGCTGTTGCTCCACTGAAGGTAACCCTACCGGTTCAGCGGCTGTTGCTCCACTGAAGGTAACCCTACCGGTTCAGCGGCTGTTGCTCCACTGAAGGTAACCCTACCGGTTCAGCGGCTGTTGCTCCACTGAAGGTAACCCTACCGGTTCAGCGGCTGTTGCTTAAAATGGAACGAGTTAAAAGTTATTTGAGTTTAAATTTAAACCTCAGTTATTTGGTCTCCGTAGTCCCTGCGTGGTTGTTACACACCAGGCTTGTTCCTCATGATCAATACATTGATAGCAAAAGTGGCTATAATGAAAATGAATTAGTTATGCCATTTCCTCTGTGTTCCTAACTCAGATGGTTAGTTTGTTAATTAATTTCTAAAAGGCCATCTGTAATAAGCTATAGTCATATTTAAACAATAACTATTAACATTGTACAATTTTGATGATTATATTTAATTAGATTATACATTGTATCAATAATTTCAATATACATTTTGTGTTCTGGTATCAAAAGCACAAAATTTCAAAAGTCAAACTGTAAAAATACCTTCTCAGTCTGGTATTTAACTTCTTTAGTTCGTAAACTGCGCGAGTATCACTGCAGATCAGTGACCAGGAAGTAGACCTACACTGCTGACCACTGACCAGGAAGTAGGCCTACACTGCTGACCACTGACCAGGAAGTAGACCTACACTGCTAACCACTGACCAGGAAGAAGGCTTACTCTGCTGACAACTGACCAGGAAGTAGGCCTACACTGCTGACCACTGACCAGGAAGTAGGTCTACACTGCTGACCACTGACCAGGAAGTAGGCCTACATTGCTGACCACTGACCAGGAAGTAGGCCTGCACTGCTGACAACTGACAAGGAAGTAGGCCAACACTGCTGACCACTGACCAGGAAATAGGTCTTCAATATGTTTTTTCTAATAATCAAATCGAACTGTATAAGACAGATTTAAAAACAAACTTAGATTTATTTTATGAATCCATAGTTGAGACACCTCATGTGATTCATGCCTTTGTGTTGCACTGGACACTGTCTGGAGTGGGGATATAACACTGGACACTGTCTGGAGTGGGGATATAACACTGGACACTGTCTGGAGTGGGGATATAACACTGGACACTGTCTGGAGTGGGGATATAACACTGGACACTGTCTGGAGTGGGGATATAACACTGGACACTGTCTGGAGTGGGGATATAACACTGGACACTGTCTGGAGTGGGGGATATAACACTGGACACTGTCAGGAGTGGGGATATAACACTGGACACTGTCTGGAGTGGGGATATAACACTGGACACTGTCTGGAGTGGGGATATAACACTGGACACTGTCAGGAGTGGGGATATAACACTGGACACTGTCTGGAGTGGGGGATATAACACTGGACACTGTCAGGGTAGCCGCTAGGTGGAGGTGTACACCACAAACCCTTGTCAGTAGCCGCCAAGTTCTAAAGTTCCCGTCATTATCAACAATTATTTCTTTAGTTGCAACGAAACTTGGTAGAAGCCGAGGAGTTCCAATTTATTAAATACATTTTGTGGTTGTAACTTCATCAACGTCGGTACCAAACAGCCATTCCTTGAGAAACCAAAGGTCACCTCTCTGTTAATAATTTCTATTCTACAATTTCGAACTAAATATTGTTTAAAAAAACTATACTTGAACCGATCATGCTGTAAGATAAAATTGAAGTCTATTGCAGAAAGCAATGATTTGTCTTCGACGGAAGTTGATTTACATGGATGTAAATTTGACATACCATAGTAAAATTGCCGATCATTTGCTTTTCTTCAAGTATGCTCACAACAAGTAAATAATGAAGACATTGAACACTCCAATATATTAGGCTCAGTTTATAAAACAGTAGATGTAAATAGATGTACAGTAGATGTACAGTAGATCTATAGTAGACGCAGCTACTGGTTGTATAAAATCAAGTTTTAGTGGGGATCTTGAAACGGATCTATCCATTTAATATAATTTGATCTGGTGGAAATGGAATCAAAGACTTCAGTTGTAATCGAATCAAATTGAATACAAATCAAGCTCGGATTCTGAGTTATCATTGTAACTAAGCGCGGCAACATTTAGCTAGACATGACTATGCTTTTATCAACATTTAACTATAGCTACACATGACTTTACTGTTTATCAACATTGAACAAATATTTACCTTGCTAATAGAATGTTTTTACTTTGATTTCAGATTTCTACTACATGTAGTATAAACTAGCAAACAGTGGGAGGATAGAGCTCTCGAATATAAACCAATAGTTCTCAAGTTATATCCTCGCTGAATGTTGTATAAACAGTGGAAGTGATAGACTACAAACCAAAGGTTCTCAAGTTATATCCTCAGTGAATGTTGTATAAACAGTGGAAGTGATAGACTACAAACCAAAGGTTCTCAAGTTATATCCCCGGTGAATGTTGTATAAACATTGGGAGTGATAGACTACAAACCAATGATTCTCAAGTTATATCCCCGGTGAATGTTGTATAAACATTGGGAGTGATAGACTACAAACCAATAGTTCTCAAGTTATATCCCCGGTGAATGTTGTATAAACATTGGGAGTGATAGACTACAAACCAAAAGTTCTCAAGTTATATCCTCGGTGAATGTTGTATAAACAGTGGGAGTGATAGACTACAAACCAAAAGTTCTCAAGTTATATCCTCGGTGAATGTTGTAGAGCAGTGTTTCCCAAATTTTCGACGACTGTGAACCCCCAATTTTAATTTCCTAGAGACTAACCGTGGCTACAGAAACATGTACATCCCATTTCATTTTAATTTCTAGAGACTAACCGTGGCTACAGAAACATGTACATCCCATTTCATTTTAATTTCCTAGAGACTAACCGTGGCTACAGAAACATGTACATCCCATTTTATTTTAATTTCCTAGAGACTAACCGTGGCTACAGAAACATGTACATCACATTTCATTGTAATTTACTAGAGACTAACCGTGGCTACAGAAACATGTACATCCCATTTCATTTTAAATTCCTAGAGACTAACCGTGGCTACAGAAAAATGTACATCCCATTTCATTTTAATTTCCTAGAGACTAACAGTGGCTACAGAAACATGTACATCCCATTTCATTTTAATTTCCTAGAGACTAACCGTGGCTACAGAAACATGTACATCCCATTTCATTGTAATTTACTAGAGACTAACCGTGGCTACAGAAACATGTACATCCCATTTCATTTTAATTTCCTAGAGACTAACCGTGGCTACAGAAACATGTACATCCCATTTCATTTTAATTTCCTAGAGACTAACCGTGGCTACAGAAACATATACATCCCATTTCATTGTAATTTACTAGAGACTAACCGTGGCTACAGAAACATGTACATCCCATTTCATTTTAATTTCCTAGAGACTAACCGTGGCTACAGAAACATGTACATCCCATTTCATTTTAATTTCCTAGAGACTAACCGTGGCTACAGAAACATGTACATCCCATTTCATTTTAATTTCTTAGAGACTAACTGTGGCTACAGAAACATGTACATCCCATTTCATTTTTAATTTCCTAGAGACTAACCGTGGCTACAGAAACATGTACATCCCGTTTCATTGTAATTTACTAGAGACTAACCGTGGCTACAGAAACATGTACATCCCATTTCATTTTAATTTCCTAGAGACTAACCGTGGCTACAGAAACATGTACATCACGATTCATTGTAATTTACTAGAGACTAACCGTGGCTACAGAAACATGTACATCCCATTTCATTTTAATTTCCTAGAGACTAACCGTGGCTACAGAAATATGTACATCCCATTTCATTGTAATTTCCTAGAGACTAACCGTGGCTACAGAAACATGTACATCCCATTTCATTTTAATATCCTAGAGACTACCCGTGGCTACAGAAACATGTACATCCCATTTCATTTTAATTTCCTAGAGACTAACCGTGGCTACAGAAACATGTACATCCCATTTCATTTTAATTTCCTAGAGACTATCCGTGGCTACAGAAACATGTACATCCCATTTCATTGTAATTTCCTAGAGACTAACCGTGGCTACAGAAACATGTACATCCCATTTCATTTAAATATCCTAGAGACTAACCGTGGCTACAGAAACATGTACATCCCATTTCATTTTAATTTTCTAGAGACTAACCGTGGCTACAGAAACATGTACATCCCATTTCATTTTAATTTCCTAGAGACTAACCGTGGCTACAGAAACATGTACATCCCATTTCATTTTAATTTCCTAGAGACTAACCGTGGCTACAGAAACATGTACATCCCATTTCATTTTAATTTCCTAGAGACTTACCGTGGCTACAGAAACATGTACATCCCATTTCATTTTAATTTCCTAGAGACTAACCGTGGCTACAGAAACATGTACATCCCATTTCATTTTAATATCCTAGAGACTAACCGTGGCTACAGAAACATGTACATCCCATTTCATTTTAATTTCCTAGAGACTAACCGTGGCTACAGAAACATGTACATCCCATTTCATTTTAATTTCCTAGAGACTAACCGTGGCTACAGAAACATGTACATCCCATTTCATTGTAATTTCCTAGAGACTATCCGTGGCTACAGAAACATGTACATCCCATTTCATTTTAATTTCCTAGAGACTAACCGTGGCTACGGAAACATGTACATCCCATTTCATTTTACTTTCGTAGAGACTAACCGTGGCTACAGAAACATGTACATCCCATTTCATTTTAATTTCCTAGAGACTAACCGTGGCTACAGTAACATGTACATCCCATTTCATTGTAATTTCCTAGAGACTAACCGTGGCTACAGAAACATGTACATCCCATTTCATTGTAATTTCCTAGAGACTAACCGTGGCTACAGAAACATGTACATCCCATTTCATTTTAATATCCTAGAGACTAACCGTGGCTACAGAAACATGTACATCCCATTTCATTGTAATTTACTAGAGACTAACCGTGGCTACAGAAACATGTACATCCCATTTCATTTTAATTTCCTAGAGACTAACCGTGGCTACAGAAACATGTACATCCCATTTCATTTTAATTTTCTAGAGACTAACCGTGGCTACAGAAACATGTACATCCCATTTCATTTTAATATCCTAGAGACTAACCGTGGCTACAGAAACATGTACATCCCATTTCATTTTAATTTCCTAGAGACTAACCGTGGCTACAGAAACATGTACATCCCATTTCATTGTAATTTCCTAGAGACTAACCGTGGCTACAGAAACATGTACATCCCATTTCATTTTAATTTCCTAGAGACTAACCGTGGCTACAGAAACATGTACATCCCATTTCATTTTAATTTCCTAGAGACTATCCGTGGCTACAGAAACATGTACATCCCATTTCATTTTAATTTCCTAGATACTAACCGTGGCTACAGAAACATGTACATCCCATTTCATTGTAATTTCCTAGAGACTAACCGTGGCTACAGAAACATGTACATCCCATTTTATTTTAATATCCTAGAGACTACCCGTGGCTACAGAAACATGTACATCCCATTTCATTGTAATTTACTAGAGACTAACCGTGGCTACAGAAACATGTACATCCCATTTCATTGTAATTTCCTAGAGACTAACCGTGGCTACAGAAACATGTACATCCCATTTCATTTTAATTTCCTAGAGACTAACCGTGGCTACAGAAACATGTACATCCCATTTTATTTTAATTTCCTAGAGACTAACCGTGGCTACAGAAACATGTACATCACATTTCATTGTAATTTACTAGAGACTAACCGTGGCTACAGAAACATGTACATCCCATTTCATTTTAAATTCCTAGAGACTAACCGTGGCTACAGAAACATGTACATCCCATTTCATTTTAATTTCCTAGAGACTAACCGTGGCTACAGAAACATGTACATCCCATTTCATTTTAATTTCCTAGAGACTAACCGTGGCTACAGAAACATGTACATCCCATTTCATTGTAATTTCCTAGAGACTAACCGTGGCTACAGAAACATGTACATCCCATTTCATTTTAATTTCCTAGAGACTAACCGTGGCTACAGAAACATGTACATCCCATTTCATTGTAATTTCCTAGAGACTAACCGTGGCTACAGAAACATGTACATCCCATTTCATTTTAATATCCTAGAGACTAACCGTGGCTACAGAAACATGTACATCCCATTTCATTGTAATTTACTAGAGACTAACCGTGGCTACAGAAACATGTACATCCCATTTCATTGTAATTTACTAGAGACTAACCGTGGCAACAGAAACATGTACATCCCATTTCATTTTAATTTCCTAGAGACTAACCGTGGCTACAGAAACATGTACATCCCATTTCATTTTAATTTCCTAGAGACTAACCGTGGCTACAGAAACATATACATCCCATTTCATTGTAATTTACTAGAGACTAACCGTGGCTACAGAAACATGTACATCCCATTTCATTTTAATTTCCTAGAGACTAACCGTGGCTACAGAAACATGCACATCCCATTTCATTTTAATTTCCTAGAGACTAACCGTGGCTACAGAAACATGTACATCCCATTTCATTTTAATTTCCAAGAGACTAACCGTGGCTACAGAAACATGCACATCCCATTTCATTGTAATTTCCTAGAGACTAACCGTGGCTACAGAAACATGTACATCCCATTTCATTTTAATTTCCTAGAGACTAACCGTGGCTACGGAAACATGTACATCCCATTTCATTTTAATTTCGTAGAGACTAACCGTGGCTACAGAAACATGTACATCACATTTCATTGTAATTTACTAGAGACTAACCGTGGCTACAGAAACATGTACATCCCATTTCAATTTAAATTTCCAAGAGACTAACCGTGGCTACAGAAACATGTACATCCCATTTCATTGTAATTTCCTAGAGACTAATCCAGGCTACAGAAACATGTACATCCCATTTCATTTTAATTTCCTAGAGACTAACCGTGGCTACAGAAACATGTACATCCCATTTCATTTTAATTTCCTAGAGACTAACCGTGGCTACAGAAACATGTACATCCCATTTCATTTTAATTTCCTAGAGACTAACCGTGGTGTCATGGTATAGTTATTAGTACTACGCACACAGGTGTGTGTGTGTATCTTTGGAGCTTGGCCAACCAGGTCAACATGTGGTCACGGGGTCATGATTCGAGATGTTTATAGAAAATAAATATGTTGTTTATTTGTAAATTGTATTGACTAAATGAGTGAGAGACAGAGCGATGGGGAATGTTCGAGATGGATGGAAGGAAATTATATAAAGACGATGTTCAGTTGAGAAAATGGATTGGAAAAGGAGTTGAGGCAATCGAGTCAGTTAAGTTATTTGTGTTCAGAAGTTCAGTTGAGTAAGAGAGAGTATTCGAGTACATATCAGAAGTTTTAGTTGATCAGTTAAGTTCATTGTTAACAAGTATTATTCATTGGATTTATTCTGTTTATTTATATTATTGTGTCGTCAATAAATCATATGAACCATGGTCATGAATTGAGTTTTCATTATTAACCAGCCCACACAATAACGTTCATTTACATGGTGGCCAGCAACATAGTGAATCCGCCTCCGAGGACACATTGAGTTGAATAATAATATCATTCGTTGATTCGTCGCTGGACAGTATATTGACCTGAATAGAATATACGCACTTAACGTGTGCAGACAAGTGGAACATTGTTGTAAACAATTCTTACGAAGCAGGTCAGAAATTTCATGAACTTTCAAGTTTATTTATAACTGTGCTGAACTGGACTATTTATAGTACAGGAACTGTAGTAAACTGTTTTATTGGAGTTTATTCGAAAACAAAGGAGAAGGTCAAATAAACAAGGGACATAATTAGGATTAACTTGAGATAATTTAATTTAATTGAAAATTTTTGCGTATGATTCCAATGTATTAATTTTTTTATTCATGTTACATGTATTTTTCAAATGAATATTAGACTAGCTAATTTCATTTGCTATTAGGAATTAATTTATTGTCTTTTTGGAGTTATATATACATTTTTGTATTTTTGAGTGAATTTAGGGCTCCACTTAGATACTAGATTTAAATATTTGTTTAGTGGTATATGTCTAGTTTGTTTATACATTTGTTTATTGATATTTGTATTCCTCTTGTAACATTCTTTTATCTTGTCCAGATAATTTCATAGTTCATTGTTTATGTTGTTATTTTGATGTCATTATTATAATATTTTTTATATAGATTTCATAATATTAATATTTTACTTCGTACATTGGATTGATTGCTACACACTTGAAATCATTGTAAAACAAATTATATAACATGGATGCAGATGCAAATAAATTCCTTGAGCTAGGAAGAGCAATAGGACTGGAAGGAACTCAGCTAGCGAAATATATTCGCGATAGCTTGAATGATGAAAAGGACCGAATTATGCAAAAAGAAAAAGAAGAAAAGGAACGAGAAGAAAGAGAAAAAGATCGTTTTCGCCAGGTAGAAAAAGAAGAAAAGGAACGAGAAGAAAGAGAAAAAGATCGTTTACGCCAGGCAGAAGAAAAAGAAAAAGAGCGTTTACGCCAGGCGGAAAAAGAAGAATTAGACCGCAAACACGAATTTGCATTAAAAATGGCAGAAATTGATGCCATGAAAAGACCCACGATTGATGAGAACTTAACAAAAATGACAACTCAGTCACAAATTTTAAAACATACAGGAACAGATAACAAAACAGAGCAAAGATGTGCGTGTCTATATCTAGCGCACAACAGATCATACATGTGTGTGTACCTGTGTGTGTGTGTCTATCTCTAGTATCATATATGTGTGTGTGAGCGTATCTGTGTGTTTATGTGTAAAAAAATGTAATGAGCTATAAGCATGAATTTATACATTTATTAAAGTGTCGTTCACGTCAGAGTCTCTCTAAATTATAAATGTTTTGTATGGATGATACTTTATGTTTCAATCTGCTTTATTTCATCCCCCACAGGAAGCCTGTCTCTTATAAAAAGAAAAACTTCGTATAAAGTCATGGTCTTGTTAAGACTAGGTCAGCTGTATCAGGAATGACAAATCTGTGTCGTGGGATATTTCAACATATGCACTGATTGAGTAATGTAACACTAGTGTTGTTTTCGTTGACGGAAACTAAAACTAAAACCTTCGTTGACGAAAATGTTGACTTTTCGTCAACGAGAACTAAAACTAAAACTAAAATTAGCAGCAAGACTAAAACTAGACGAAAACTGAAATTATTACAGAAAAAACGAAATAAAAACTGAAACTAAAATATAGTGTTGCTTTCGTTCACGAAAACTAAAACTAAAACCTTCGTTAACGAAAATGTTGACTTTTCGTCAACGAGAACTAAAACTAAAACTAAAATTAGAAGCAAGACTAAAACTAGACGAAAACTAAAATTATTACAGAAAAAACGAAATAAAAACTGAAACTAAAATATGACCTGGGACTAAAACAACACTATGTAACACAACAACAACAAAAAATAACACGATAACGACATCTATCTACTTGCTGACTTTTGTTTATTTTACGACATTTGTCACACACATGTAGTCGGCATGTTTACTTTTCGTGTGATTATAGTCTCAGGTAAAAGAAAGATAGGTAGAGCTAGCTGCATGCAGACAAAAAAAAAAGCCGCCAAGATAGGGCTGATCTTTTGGGCTAATTTGATATCTGGAGGAGGGCGCCAAAAAAACTTTGAATTTCCATTGGCTCTTTTAGTTTCGCATTTCACCTAATGGCGTAAAAAATAGGAAACGGGGACCATAGCAAAGTCCTCCCGGGGAGGTAAGGGGCGAAATTTTTGGATGTTCAACACCTGGATACATCAGAATACGCAATTAATTCGTACGAAGCTTTTCGGATTCCAAATCATTAATGCTTGGAATATTTTTCCCCTCTCAATAAATAAATGATATAAAAAGAATGCCCCCCACACACACAATTTTTTTACCCGTACAATTGCGTCAATCTCCTGTCGGAATACAATTAGGGTTCGAAGTCGCGTAACGTTACGCGTAAGTTACCGTAAATTACGCGTAATTTACGGTAACGTAATTTTGGAAAATTACGCGTAAATTACGGTAATTTAAAAAATACATATTTGACGGCCATTTTTAATTGTTTCTGTCGCAATTTGTTGTGTTAACATCGGCGATTAATTAATTTCAGTGATTAGGGGTACCGTCTACATCCGGCCATAAGCCTAAACCGGAAGTATTCGTTTGGTAAAACAACGTAAACCACACAGTATATTGTTTGTTTTAATCGTTTTAGTAAACATAATAAAATAAATATTTTCAATAAGGAAGCCAAAGTCTGGTTAAAAATAAGACAAATTTATAAAACTTTTCTACACAATGCCGCCAAGAGCTGTATGGCAAGCGGCCGCAGGCCAAACGGGGAGGCTGTAAAACCCAAACCCCTTACAAAAAAATAATAATAATTTTTAAACATTATCTTTATATGTTGCAAATGTCATGAAACGTATAGAAAACATTTTTCCCTGAAATGAAGTTTTTTTTTATTTTAATCTGGAAAACCCCAATTTTTTTAAAAACATTATCTATAATAATATGTGTTCCAAATGTCATGAAACGTATAGAAAACATTTTACTGTGTATAGTGCTTCCGTCGATCGCGTCGGCCGTATTACGCTGCGTATTGCACCCACGTCGTCTGTATTTCGCTGCGGATTGCACTAGCGTCGATCGCGTGTGCCGTCTTTTGCCGAGTTCAGTAACCACGGTGGCCGTATTTCGCGCCGCATTGCACCCGTCGATCGTATTAGACGGTATTACTCAGCCAAAGATACGTGGACGACGGGGCTAATTAGTATGACCGGTAAATTACAAGTAAAAACATTTGAAAACATTATTAAAAAAATACACCTGCTAGCAATCAGTGAGCGTGAGCAACAAAAGGAACATACATTTTCAAGTAATTGGGCATTAATGGCACGCGTAATTTTCGAACCCTACGCATAAATGAACCTCTCTTTTGAAAGATGTTCTGTTAGTATGGTGCTTATAAGCTATGTACATAATTACATAATAAACTATTATCATTAGAAAATAATTCCATACGTCCAAATACTATTTCTTTTCTAATTCTGCTCCGAGGCCGTATTGTATTTAGGGTTCGAAAATTACGCGTAAGATTGGCGCGCGTAATTTACGCCAAAATTACGGGTGTCATTAATGCCCAATTACTTGAAAATGTATGTTCCTTTTGTTGCTCACGCTCACTGATTGCAAGCAGGTGTATTTTTAATAATGTTTTCAAATGTTTTTACTTGTAATTTACCGGTCATACTAATTTGCCCGTCGTCCACGTATTTCGTCGTGTACTGACTGCATCAGCGGCGGCCATCTTTGGCTGAGTAATACCGTCTAATACGGTCAACGCGGGACGGGTGCAATGTGGCGCGAAATACGGCCGCCGCGGTTGCCGAACTCAGCAAAAGACGGCACACGTGATCGACGCTAGTGCAATCCGCAGCGAAATACAGACGACGTGGGTGCAATACGCAGCGTAATACGGCCGACGCGATCGACGGAAACACTATACACAGTAAAATGTTTTCTATACGTTTCATGACATTTGGAACATATATTATTATAGATAATGTTTATTAAAAAAATTGGGTTTTTCCAGATTACAATAAAAAAATTTCATGTCAGGGAAAAATGTTTTCTATACGTTTCATAACATTTGGAACATATCTAGATAATGTTTAAAAAATAATATTATTATTTTTTGGATCTTTGGGTTTTATAACCTCCACGTTTGGCTTGCGGCCGCTTGCCATACAGCTCATGGCGGCATTGTGTAGAAAATTTTTATGATTTTGTCTTATTTTTAACCAGACTTTGGCTTCCTTATTGAAAATATTTATTTTATTATGTTTACTAAAACGATTAAAACAAACAATATACTGTGCGGTTTACGCTGTTTTACCAAACGAATACTTCCGGTTTATGCTTATGGCCGGATGTAGATGGTACTCCTAATCACTGCAATTAATTAATCGCCGATGTTAACACAACAAATTGCGACAGAAACAATTAAAAATGGCCGTCAAATATGCATTTTTTAAATTACCGTAATGTACGCGTAATTTTCCAAAATTACGTTACCGTAAATTACGCGTAATTTACGGTAACTTACGCGTAACGTTACGCGACTTCGAACCCTAATTGTATTCCGACAGGAGATTGACGCAATTGTACGGGTAAAAAAATTGTGTGTGTGGGGGGCATTCTTTTTATATCATTTATTTATTGAGAGGGGAAAAATATTCCAAGCATTAATGATTTGGAATCCGAAAAGCTTCGTACGAATTAATTGCGTATTCTGATGTATCCAGGTGTTGAACATCCAAAAATTTCGCCCCTTACCCCCCGGGAGGACTGCTATGGTCCCCCGTTTCCTATTTTTTACGCCATTAGGTGAAATGCGAAACTAAAAGAGCCAATGGAAATTCAAAGTTTTTTTGGCGCCCTCCTCCAGATATCAAATTAGCCCAAAAGATCAGCCCTATCTTGGCGGCTTTTTTTTTTGTCTGCATGCAGCTAGCTCTACCTATCTTTCTTTTACCTGAGACTATAATCACACGAAAAGTAAACATGCCGACTACATGTGTGTGACAAATGTCGTAAAATAAACAAAAGTCAGCAAGTAGATAGATGTCGTTATCGTGTTATTTTTTGTTGTTGTTGTGTTACATAGTGTTGTTTTAGTCCCAGGTCATATTTTAGTTTCAGTTTTTATTTCGTTTTTTCTGTAATAATTTTAGTTTTCGTCTAGTTTTAGTCTTGCTTCTAATTTTAGTTTTAGTTTTAGTTCTCGTTGACGAAAAGTCAACATTTTCGTTAACGAAGGTTTTAGTTTTAGTTTTCGTGAACGAAAGCAACACTATATTTTAGTTTCAGTTTTTATTTCGTTTTTTCTGTAATAATTTCAGTTTTCGTCTAGTTTTAGTCTTGCTGCTAATTTTAGTTTTAGTTTTAGTTCTCGTTGACGAAAAGTCAACATTTTCGTCAACGAAGGTTTTAGTTTTAGTTTCCGTCAACGAAAACAACACTAGTGTTACATTACTCAATCAGTGCATATGTTGACATCCCACGACACAGATTTGTCATTCCTGACAGCTGACCTAGTCTTAACAAGACCATGACTTTATACGAAGTTTTTCTTTTTTTTATAAGAGACAGGCTTCCAGGGGGGGGGATGAAATAAAGCAGATTGAAACATAAAGTATCATCCATACAAAACATTTATAATTTAGAGAGACTCTGACGTGAACGACACTTTAATAAATGTATAAATTCATGCTTATAGCTCATTACATTTTTTTACACATAAACACACAGATACGCTCACACACACATATATGATACATAGAGATAGACACACACACACAGGTACACACACATGTATGATACATAGTACATAGATATAGACACGCACACACAAACAGATACACTCACACATATATATGATACACAGAGATAGACACACACACAGATACACACACACATGTATGATACATAGAGATAGACACACAAACACACAGACACAGAGAGATACACACACATATATGATACATAGAGATAGACGCACAAACACACAGACACAGAGGAATATACACACACACAAGACAGATATACATTCACACAAATAGATAATACATTGAGATAGACACACAAGCACACACAGACACAGAGAGATATATACACACACGCACAGATAATACATTGAGATATACACACACACACAGGGAAGACAGATACACACACACACACAAAGACACACGCATACATACATATCATACATATTGATACATATGCCATGTAACATACATCGTCATAGATGTTAACATCACTCACACACGCGCACACGTACACACACTGAGAGAGAGAGAGAGAGAGAGAGAGAGAATGGAATCAGGCATAGAGTTGCATGTCAAAATACCGAGATCTCAAGTGAAACAATGGACACATTGTGGACAGTGGAGGGTGCATCACTTGGCTCGACGTGGGAGCGTCCAATCAACAAACATCACACACACTTCTAAAAACATATTCAGACATTATCTGATAGCGAAACATAACAAAAAGCGAAAAAAAAACATATGGTATACGATGTATGTGTTTCGGCTCGGCTGTGACTCAGTCACCATTTGATGTTTACCCTTCCCTCGCAGTAGCTATTAAAAGCGTCTACCCACGAACTTCCATGTATCAACTGAGGCTTCTTCAGAGATGGGTAGGGAGTGGGGGGGGGGGAACCAGAGGTGGATAAACCGGCGGGTTCTACGGATGGTCGTGTGGTAAAGCGCTCAACTGTCTCTGGTTCGATCTTCCGTAAGCACTGGCGGCGGAGCAGGAGGGGCCGCGCCCCCCCTTGAATTTCCAGTCTGCCCCCCCTAAAATTTTAACTTTTTTAACTTTGTAATTCATTTTAGTTTATATGTATCGTTTTCATTTTCATAATTCATTTAATTTATTTCTTAAATGAAATATATGAAAGAAATTATAATTAATTTACATTTTACAGTAATCACATTATTGAGAGTTGTTGTGGCATATTTTAAAACTACTTGCAAGTACCCGGCTTTGCCCGGGTTTAAAATAATGTTTTCTGTTTATTTAAGAAGCGTAATTTGACGTTTAATTAAGATTCAAAATAAGACGCGTAAAAAAGGGTTTATTTGCATGCGAATTGCAATAAAAGGGTACATTTATCTTAAAGCAATGTGATACACAACATTTTTGGCAGTTCCTCTCTCTCTCCTTCACCTCCCTCCCTCTTTCCCTCCCTCTCTCTCCTCCCTCTCTCTCCCCTCCCTCTCTCTCCCTCTTTCCCTCTCTCCCTCCCTCCCCCTCTCCCTCCCTCTTTCCCTCCCTCCCTCTTTCCCTCCCTCTCTCCCTCTCTCTTAGGCATGACTGTATCAAAAGATGACAATTCCTATGGATGAAGGAATGGAATGTAATAATGTAGTAAGTAATGTGATATTTGGTTCCCCGTACCGATCATATTTATAGTAAGTTAGCTATGTGGGAGAGAAGCTCGTAAAACCTGAAATCGGGGTAAAAGTTTGCCAATTTTCATGTCTTTGATATCCAAAATAATTAATTACAATTAAAGTACCCATTGAGATGGAACGAAACCTGTTTAAGAACATTCCCCATGTAATTTTGTGTACGTGTACCCAGTGGCGCAACCAGCAAAAAATGCTGGGGAACTCCACATGGAAAAAAAGACAGTTGGCAGTCTTTTTTGTAACTTTATAACGTAAATTATGTATTGATGATTTGGCCTGGGGGGTGGCCTCGGTTGCGCCACTGCATGTATCAAATTTCACGTTATTTGGTTCTCTGGATCTTGAGTATAGAGAAGTATTGCCATCTACCGAATGACGGCAAATGTAATTTTTAAAGAAAATACAATTATTTATTATCTTTTTATAAGTTACTTTTTTTATTGAGTTTCCCGTTTCCGGTTTCATATTCATCATCATTCATGATAATTATCAGTAATTTTCTGATCTAATTTCACTATAAAATTTGTAAACAAACTGACATTACGAATCAGTTGACGACAGAAGTGCTCAATGTTCATTTTTATCTTTTTTAATATATTATTGTCCCCGTTTTGTCTGTCTGTCTGTCCGTCCGTCACCACCTTAGATCTTAACAACCATAAGTCCTAGACACATGATGTATATATCATTTTGTAGGTCTTGGCCTGCCAAGAAATGAATTTTTCCATTTCGCGATAGGACCTCTGAGGGCCGGGCTTCATGGCTCCTAAGGGGCTTATATATTATATATACACCTTGTACGTTCAATAACCCATTCATTTGGTGCGAAATACTGCAGCACGTAGTTTCACCAAGATTTATTAAGAAACTCATCAAATGAAATAGTAAGCTTGTGTTCTGAGTTTAATTGAAAGTATCAGAGCTATGCAACAATTGACGGAGTTTTCAGACGATTAAATGACTATAATTTAGAATGTTTTCAATTATGAGTCCTATTTCAGTAACCACAAACCACTTGTAGTTAGATTTAAGAGACAATAATTTTTTTTCAAATATAAAGAAACGTCTTTATAATTTTTTTTTACAGATATATGCATTACACAATTGAATTTATAAACATTTCCAAAATTTACAAATATTTACTGAAAGCTAACAAACGTACTGATACATAACACGAAAATGCGCTAACACGTCCTGTGTCCAGAATGGAACAGGCTTAATTGCTTGTTTAATAATATCGATTAAATACTTGCTACATAATAACTATATTCTATTATAGAATTAAGGGGGTAAAAATTGTCTTTCAGTCATATTTTGTCTTGCCCCTCCTTAAATTTTCAAGGGGGGGGGGCGGCGCCCCCCCCCCTTGAATTTTGGCTTGCCCCCCCCCCCTTAAAATATTTCGTTCCGCCGCCGGTGTCCGTAAGGTACAATGGATATTTCAGGTCATTACTTAAGTCCCCGTTATGTCTCCCGTGGTGCCTCCATGGCTACTGCACTATCAGCTATCGCGTGGATGAAAGCAGGGCACGGCAAAAAAAAAACATCCCTTCAGTGGTTTGTAGGATCTAAGAGACTTCATCTCATCCTCACAGGGACTTCAGACACGATCTCTATAGGGCGCCACAAAACACCAGTGGTTCACTTGTAATACTATTTTCCCCGTTTCTGTCGTTTAAAATAACAATTTTTTTTTATTCCGCGCCCTGGGACCCAACTGACCTTAATTCACTTCTGAGTGGGATTCAAAATAACTAACAAGTTTTTTTTGAAGCTACAGACCTATAGGGCGAGTGCCAACAATGCGACTAGGGCGAGCGCCTAAGGCCCTGAACCAATAGAAAGCCCCCCCTCCACCTTGACAGGTGTTTTTTGAGGCGTGATGAAGCTCATAGGCCCCGTACGTTTAACCGTAATTCTCCCATTGGGAGAGAGTTTCTTACGATTGGCTAATTGATCTAGTTATTGTAAACAAAAAAAAAGTATATATATATATATATATATATATATATATATATATATATATATATATATATATATATATACAAAACCTCTTAGGGGTTGTCCATTATTTATGTCAACAAATTTCTGGCGATTTTTACCTCCCCCCCTCCCCCTTGTCAACAACTTGCCAAACTTCCAGAGACCCCCCACCCCTATAAAATTACGCCAACATTTGATTACCCCCCCCACCCCCAAAAAAAAGGTGGCTTCCAAAATGTTTATGTGGCAAAATTAGTAGGAATATAGTTAGTTTAATTAAAATACTGAATGTTAAGCGAGTGTGTAACACAGGACTACAAACGCTGCTTAATTTTCCTATTTATTAAGTAACTATATTAAATTTTAAAAAAAAGTAACATTGTTGACGTCAACTTTTCTTGACCTCCCCCTCCCCTTTGTCAACAATTGTCAAAAATTTTCTCACCCCCCTCCCCCCCTATTTTGTTGACGTAATTAATGGACAGCCCCTTATGTACTATTTCAATGTTGGGCTACTGACCCTTCTACAAAACTACCATTGCTTGGAGGTGGTATTGACAACTGAATCACCACGGAGGACACGTGTAATAGGTGTGGCTGGGCGATCGCAATGCATAGAACTATGACCACAACCACTCTGCCAGCTAGTGACTTCAGTAGGCTTCGTGTAGCCATTTGAGAATCCTACGCGGCAACTCTATTATTAGATTGACAGGAAAGCTTTCAATGAAACGGAAATAATTGCAGTCTTAATTTTGATGAAATGTATTTTACACTTGCTTAAAATTGCCTTCGTTTGTTTAGATATTACGAGGTGGTTTACCTCGAAGCCATGTCGAATCCTTTGGAGCGATATATTGAACGAATTGAAGATATTTGAGACAACCTTAAGTTAAATAATTTTATGTTTTTTTTTTCAGTATGAATAATGTTTTAATTCACTTTCAATTTCCCATTTAATGCCCACGGAACACAGCATAAAAAGCCACTGTATCAGCATGTTTTATGATTTTCAAATTTGGTAAACCGAAAATCTTTTTTAAAACTTGCTCTTTTTAAGGAATAAGGAAGTAATTTAAGTGTTGAATCATTCGGCAGCAGTAATTTAATTCTCGCCGATTGTACTTGTCATAACTTGAAAGCGTTGCTAGATGATTTGAACGGAAAGTGCCGAAAGTCTAAAAGAAACCCGCCGATAACCTACTCAATCAGTTACATTCAAACAAAATGTCAAATTATATCTACAGTTTTGAATTTTTCTTTTGCCATAATATAAATTATTGAAGAAGGGAACGAAACGCCAAAAAAAAAAAAAAGAAGCCCAAAATGGTGGCTGAAACCAGCCCAACTTGCCCTCCCCTGAAACAGAGATGACCCCCCCCACACACACACACACACCATTGAGTACAAGTGTGACCACTAGCGAGAAATCTCTATGTCCTGATTTATTGTTTTATCTAGATTTGTAATGAATGTTTGTTGATTTATTCCTATTAAAGATAGTATACTTTCTAAATTCTAAACTTCGGCTGTAATTTTTTTTTTCTCATGTTTTTCTTTTGAACCATTTAAAAAGTAGAGTAATGAGACTTGCACGTCAAAATGAAGATGAATCGCTACAGACTTTCATTAATAATGGCAAATAAAATAATGTTGATTCACGGATGTTGTTTTTAGTGTCTTAAATATTTCCTCAACATGAAACTCAAGTTGATGTGAACTTCTTAATGTAGAGTATCTCTGTGTCGAAATTTTGATTAATTATGTGACATCAAGATGTGTGAGTGGGTTGGTTTGAGAGATGAAAGTATGTGCGTGAGTGGGTTGGTTTGAGAGCTGAGAGTATGTGCGTGAGTGGGTGGGTTGGTTTGAGAGCTGAGAGTATTTGCGTGAGTGGGTTGGTTTGAGAGCTGAGAGTATGTGCGTGAGTGGGTTGGTTTGAGAGCTGAGAGTATGTGCGTGAGTGGGTTGGTTTGAGAACTGAGAGTATGTGCGTGAGTGGGTTGGTTTGAGAACTGAGAGTATGTGCGTGAGTGGGTTGGTTTGAGAACTGAGAGTATGTGCGTGAGTGGGGTGGTTTGGTTGGTTTGTGAGCTGAGAGCATTGCATGGGTGGGTTGGCTTGAGAGCTGAAAGTATGTTCGTGAGTGGGTTGGTTTGAGAGCTGAGAGTATGTGCGTGAGTGGGGTGGTTTGAGAGCTGAGAGTATGTGCGTGAGTGGGGTGGTTTGGTTGGTTTGTGAGCTGAGAGCATTGCGTGAGTGGGTTGGTTTGAGAGCTGAGAGTATGTGTATGAATAAAACACATAGAGAGAGGGACGGATAAGAAAGAGTGAGAAAGAGAGATACAGAGTGAGACAGATAATAGAGAGAGAGAGAGAGAGAGAGAGAGATACAGAGAGAGATACAGATGAGACAGATAAAAGAGAAAGAGAGCCCAGCAAGGCATGGTGAAAAAAAGCAAAATGTTTTTTTTTTTCGAAAGACTATTAAAGGTGAAACATCTTAACTCAAAATTGTGTGTGATAATGAAGACATGACAAAAGGTCCAAAAAAAAGAACCAGTTCACTTGTTGTACTTGACAAAATGTCTATCATAAAATTTAAAAAACTCTATCAACTGCATGTAATAAATAGTTCTATATAATGACTACGTATTATCAATCTGCTTTGTTGTACATCTTCGTGATAGTCTGAAAGTAACTCTTATCTGGCCAAGAACATCAACTATTTTCATTCACTTCAGAAAATACCACATTGGTACAAATCAATTATTTAGTCACATACAAATATATAAATTCAAAAAAAAAGCTTTTTAAATTTTTTTAAAAAGTCATCAAACATTTTTTTTTAAATAAAATGTTTTACGACTTTCGTTTAAAAATAAAAACAGATCAATCCTACAAATTGCTCTTAAATAATATTTCAAATGAAAAACGTCAAAAAACAACATTGATTTTTGTTTTCAAACTGAAGTCCCATACTTTCAGAGCAAATGAATTATTTAATTAAAGTTTAATACACTTCACATAAAAACATTTTTTTTAAAAATCCTGCTAATAACTCTTGTGGAAAAAAAAATAGAAAATAAACATAAGCCATTAACTTGTTTCTTTCGTCATTTCATGTCTCGGTTCGGTTCATCAATTCACTACTCAATTAACTTGGGACAAACATTTCATTAACTATGTCAAGAATGAACGCTGGATAGTTTTAAAAAAAAAGGAAAATGTTATTATTATGAAAACATTTTATTTCTTTTCTGCTTCCATTTTATGTGATGAATTTTTTTTTTATATGAAACGAAATTCTTTTTAGAAATCATATTTTTTCATGCTGCGTTATGTTTTCATGCTACGTATTGGGGAAAGTTTTTATTAAAAAAAATATTTTATTTTCATATTAATGAGACTATTAATGAGACATTGTTTGAATCTGAAAAAAAAAATTGGCTAAGATAAGATAATAAATACATTTATAATTCATCTCAGAAAAATAATAAACATAAATATTTTATCATAGGGATCGTAGTTGAGGAACACAGGTAATGGAAACAGATGTCAAAGGTCAACAAAATAAGAGTGTGACCTGTAGAGTCGCTTGTGGATATGATTATATTGGTTAGATTCAGTGGCGTAGAGGGAAGGCAAGGGGGCATCATGCCCTGTGCGCTACTCACAAAGGTGGGGGCAAATAATATATTTTACATGTAATATTAAATGGTTTTCGAAGCAGGGAGCATAAAAGGTATTGTGCCCAAAATGCGGCTAAGTCATATGCCACTGGTGAGATTAATATTAAAATATTCTACACACCTGAATAAGTGCAACAAGTTGTCCGGTGTGCTAACCAGAATATACGTTGGTTACAATAAGTTGTTAAGTAAACTAAACAAGATATGAGCTATAACATGATGTCCAGTAAACTAACCAAGATATGAGTTGTGGCAACATGATGTCCAGTAAACTAACCAAGATATGAGTTGAATGCAACAAGATGTCAGCACTAACTAAGATATGAGCTAGAATGTAATAAAATGTCCAGTACAATTGACGCCCCTGAGGATGATGCGTAAGTTAAGAAAAAGCTCTAATTTTAATGTATTTATATCTAGTAAACATAGTCTGAAAATAAATTTAGACAGACAGTTATGCAGACAGACACAATGACAGACAAGCAAAAAATTGTGTAAAAACATGAAATGCGTCTAAGATGATAAAACAAAGATATATTTATAATAATAAACCCCAGACCAGCTTAGTTTCTTGTCTCCTTCTAAATTCTTTCGGTACAAATAATCGCAGTGAAATTTTTTTTTTTTAGACAGAAACTGAAAACTTCACTGCGACAGGTTGTGCAACATTATCCGAAGGTAGACTCGCTTTACCATCATCAAATGTGTTATCACAGCGTTAACCTAGGAGCTAGATCCACGGTAGCTCTCTACCGCCCGCTGCCATAATTCTGCACCATATGTAAAAAAAAAACGATAAGATATAAAGGAGAACGAAAGTAAAACGTGAGAAATGATTACAGACAAATTTCAGATGTAAATTATCTCTTTTTAGTCATACAACAGTTTTTGCGTAGTTAGCATTAAAGATTAAGTAAAAGTTCCCTTAGCACTAATGGGCCGTCGGGGCAGATGAAGTGTAGAATTCATCTGTTTCTATAACCTCGGCGTATGAAGTGTAGAATTCATCTGTTTCTATAACTCGGCGTATGAAGTGTAGAATTCATCTGTTTCTATAACCTTGGCGTATGAAGTGTAGAATGCATCTGTTTCTATAACCTTGGCGTATGAAGTGTAGAATTCATCTGTTTCTATAACCTCGGCATGCGAAGGGATTGTGTGGTTAGAACAACGCCCAGGCGCCTTTACTTCCCCAAATTAAGTCAGGTACCCATTTAAAACTGGGTGGACTTGTGGGACGACTGTGAAACATATTTCACCTGGAGAAATTCCCATGGTTCTCACAGAGGATCGAACTCAGGATTCTCAGTTTGACAGGCGAGTATCTACACCAGAGGGTGTGCGGGTCTTGAAATTTTGCGTCCGCGTCCGTCCGCGGATTTCTATCAATGATCCGCGTCCGCGCCCGCGTCCGCAGAATCTTACAACATTGGTCCGCAGTCAGTCCGCGCGTCCGCATTGCTGAAATTTAGCTGTTTAAATGACTTGAATTTTTTTTTATGGTAACGCTAAAGAAGATCCGCGTCAGTCCGCGAGTCCGCAACTTAACCATACGAAGCGTCCGCTGTCAGTCCGCGGATTCCGAAAAAGTCTGCGGATCTCCGTCCGTAAGCGGACGCGTCCGCTGTCCGCTCATCTCTGATCTACACCTCCTCGGCCATCCGTGCCACTTATTTATATTTATATATACTCACACTGAGTTCAAACAGTAGTCCCTGTCGATACAATCTTATGCCACACCCAGGACTTAAAAACAAAACATGTGTTTTCATATCCCCACTTAAACAGAAAAGAATTATCGTCTCAACGATATAATAATTAATGAAAAAAAATGTTTTAAACAAAATAAAGTCAGGTTTGAACGTACGAATTTTATCTGAAACTAGTGGAAAAGCCTGCTGACGCGGCTGAACGAAATCCGACAGGAGGGATAACAAAGAAATATACGAAATACCGCAATAGAAAAGAACATATGGCCTTTGTTGTCATGAACTATGAACAAAAATAACAATACAACGCATACACCGCCTGATATGAAAATTACCTGAGGGAGACACACTGGTTTGATGATTATGTATTTAAGGATGGTGTCTCTGAGTATGAATAATGCCACAATGGCGTTATACTATATTGAAAAAAAAAATTGAAAAAAAAATAGATCCGTCAACATTCGAGAACAATGGATATTTAAACCGCTCTGCTTATCAATGATTTTTAGTTTCAATGTATAGCATTGTACTTTCTACTTTATAAAAAATGGGTAAACAGATGCCATTCTTATTCAAAATTTAATTCTGATTTTTCGTATTTTACTCTTAGACTGTCTCTAAACGCAAAATGTGTTTTATGGTCTAAAATTATAAAAAAACTAAATACGAACCGTGGTAGGCTATGAGTGTCGTTAAAGAGTGCGGAGGGTGTGAGCCGCACCGGGGTGACACAAACAAAGGGGTTACACCAAAATGAACAATTCTAAATATCATAGCAGAAAAGAACTGGGTCTATTCGGGTCTTTATAACCGATCATAGTTACAACATGAGCAGTAGCACATGGTGATACCATGCAGAATGCGCCAGTAGCCAGACGCATATAGTCACGTAATTCCATGAAAATTGGGGGGGGGTGACACCCTGAATTTTCCGCATCGGGAGACACCAACTATAGTGACGCCACTTGTGGTACTGAATGAGTTAAAAAGGTGGCGGGGGGCGCTAGGAAATAATTAAGTTCCTTTTTTTTGGCATCTTTTCCCAACGAAACAGTCAACGGTTAAGCGTCCGAGAAATGAACTGATACAGGGTCAGCCTTCAGCGTTCGATGACCCACACCGGTCAGTACAAGGGAGATAATTAAAGAGTGTGACTGACAGCCGGGTGGTGGTGATAGACGAAGAGGGGTGGGGTCCCGATGTCCGGAATGACAATAAACTGTCAATGATTCAACGGAAAGTGGCATCATCCCCCCCACCCCACCCTCTCGCCCAGGAGGGGGTCTTTGAGGTCAGTCAACACTTGAACAGATCACAAGCGTCGTTAATACATCGAATTTGTTGATGTATAGGTAGGGTTCGAAAATTACGCGTAAGATTTACGCACGTAATTTACAAGCGTAAATTACGCGTAATTTACGCGTAAGTTACGCGTCGGTTACGCGTAAGTTACGCCTAAATTACGCGTACCATTAATTCCCAATTACTTGAAAATTTATATTCCTTTGTTGCTCACGCTCACTGATTGCCAGTAGGGTATTTTAATAATGTTTTCAAAGGTTTGTACTTGTAATTTACCGGTCATACTAATTTGCCCGTCGTCCGCATCGGCCACGTATTTCGTCGTGTACTGACTGCATCAGCGGTGGCCATCTTTGGCTGAGTAATACCGTATAATTCGGTCAACGGGGGCGGGTGCAATGCGTCCTCGAAATATAGTCGTTGGTGCAGAACTCAGCAATGACGGCACGCGATTGACGCTGGTTAGGGTTCGAAAATTCCACGTAAGATTTGTGCGCGTAATTTACGCCAAAATTTACGCGTGTCATTAACGCCCAATTACTTGAAAATGTATGTTCCTTTTGTTGCTCACGCTCACTGATTGCAAGCAGGTGTATTTTTAATAATGTTTTCAAATGTTTTTACTTGTAATTTACTGGTCATACTAATTTGCCCTGTCGTCCACGCATTTCGTCGTGTACTGACTGCATCGGGGCGGCGGCCATCTTTGGCTGAGTAATACCGTCTAATACGGTCGACGCGGGAGGGTGCAATGCGGCGCGAAATATGCATACCGGGGTTGCCGAACTCAGCAAAAGACGGCACACGCGATCAACGCTCAGCAATCCGCAGCGAAATACAGATAACGTGGATGGCCACGCAGCGTGTCGCGGCCGACGCGATCGATTAGCTAATTCATACACAGTAAAAATGTTTTCTGAAATGTTTCCATGACATTTAACATATATTACGAGAGAGGTCAGGCGTATAAAGTGTATTAGTTTTTCCAGATTACAATAAAAAAAATGTCAGTCAGGGAAAAATGTTTTCTATAATGTTTCATTATTACTTCTTGGAACATATGGTAGATAATGTTTAAAAAATTTTTATTTGGTTTTATAACCTCCCTGTTTGGCTTTAGTAATACGTAACTGAACGAAAGA
>JAGDYQ010000130.1:1417149-1496440 GCA_021962125.1 Bulinus truncatus | reverse complement strand
AGGAAAGTCTGACGAATACATGTGTGCCAATATTTAAAAGGAAAGTCTGACGAATACATGTGTGCCAATATTTAAAAGGAAAGTCTGACGAATACATGTGTGCCAATATTTAAAAGGAAAGTCTGACGAATACATGTGTGCCAATATTTAAAAGGAAAGTCTGACGAATACATGTGTGCCAATATTTAAAAGGAAAGTCTGACGAATACATGTGTGCCAATATTTAAAAGGAAAGTCTGACGAATACATGTGTGCCAATATTTAAAGGAAAGTCTGACGAATACATGTGTGCCAATATTTAAAAGGAAAGTCTGACGAATACATGTGTGCCAATATTTAAAAGGAAAGTCTGACGAATACATGTGTGCCAATATTTAAAAGGAAAGTCTGACGAATACATGTGTGCCAATATTTAAAAGGAAAGTCTGACGAATACATGTGTGCCAATATTTAAAGGAAAGTCTGACGAATACATGTGTGCCAATATTTTAAAGGAAAGTCTGACGAATACATGTGTGCCAATATTTAAAAGGAAAGTCTGACGAATACATGTGTGCCAATATTTAAAAGAAAAGTCTGACGAATACATGTGTGCCAATATTTAAAATTTTATTTTTTTTTTACATTTATTTTTCATACAGTGAAGATTGTCAATAGTTTTATAGCACAAAGGACTGAGAAAAAAAAATGAAGTAGATTAAATTTGATGGAGATTTGAAAAAAAAATAACAAACTAATTTTGACTAAGGGTTCACTGTTAAATATTTTGACAGATCTGTTTATACAATCATGTTCCTTAACTCTGTAGATACTACCCAACAACAAAAATAAAAATAGCAGCATTAAACAGAATAATATTTTGTTAAAACGGGGATACGTGCAGTATAGTAAGAGAAATGCACATATATAAATCTCTCTCTCTCTCTCTCTCTCTCTCTCTCTCTCTATATATATATATATATATATATATATATATATACGTATATAAATACAAATCGCTATCAGACCGACTGGTGGATCCATTAGATCAAATGACCGCTAAATTCAAGAATTTTACCGTTTTTTTTAAATGTCCGAAGGATTTAAAGAAGACATTTAAGAAAATGTCTTGTCTGGGGAAAAAAATTTGCCTTTTATATACGGAACAGCGCTAAACGGAATATCGTTAAACGGGGTGTTACTGTATGTGAAATTTTATAGGTAAGATAAACAGATAAGTATGTCTTGACTGAAATTGTAATGACTTTTCATGACTTAAACTAATCGTGGGACAAATATGTCACAGTTTAAAAAAAAATGACAGACTTCTGAAGTGGAAAAAAAAAACAACAACGGAAAGACCTTTCTTTTGATGAAGTCAGTTTTTCTTAACTTTATCTTTTTTTTTTTTTTACAAATACTTATAAATTATCGAAAACTGTAGGGGAAGAAAAAGTATGTCCGAATGTTGCTTCAGTAAAATACCGCCTGACTGTCTTCGGTGTTTTTCAAATAATGTAAGTTACATAGTTTAACTAGGGAGTTTTAAATACATAGTTTAACTAAGGAATTTAATTTTACACTAGCTGTACCCTGCAAAACCTTGACATAGAGTTATATCCCCTTAGGCTTGATCGATAGGCTAGGTTATTTTAGGTTTAGACAGATCCGATTTTTCATGATTGTATTTACTGGAATACTGTTGTATTAATTCTTTACTTTCGATTTAACGCCGAACACAAATCGCTATTATTTCATTATATATTTACCTTAGGAATTTAAAACTATTTATTTCAACTAATTAAGGCTAAATTATTTCAATAATTGTACATCACGGGCGTAGAGAACGTTCTTTTACCATTAGACAGAGAAATATAAATTATGCTGTCACGTTGTCAGAGGAGAGGCCTACATAATCAGAGAGCCCCCCTCCCCCCCCCCGGTTCGATCTCAATCAATGCCATCGCTTTGAGGTCCAATGAGACAATGACGATATTTTATCTCTTGTTTTTATTTCTAACTAAAAATGCAAACTAATGAGACATTTTCGTAATGGCCTCTATTTTACAACCTGCAACATAGCAGATATCGCTGTGGCTATGGAGGCGATACGGGGGGGGGGGTCATAGGATACTGGTTCGGCGGCGGGGGGGGGGCAATCAATAATTCATCATCACGCCTTTAGTAATCACCCCACATAGTGATTAGTCCTGATCACATGACACATTGGTCTCCCCGACACAGTGGTCATCCGACACAAAGGTCACTCGATACTGTCACCCGATATATTGGTCACATGACACATCGGTCACCTTATACGGTGGTCATCCGACACAAAGGTCACTCGATACAGTCACCCGACATATTGGTCACATGACACATAGGTCACCCGGACACAGTGGTCATCCGACACAAAAGGTCGCTCGATAGTCACCCGACATATTGGTCACATGACACATAGGTCGCCCGGACACAGTGGTCACCCGACACATTGGTCACACGACATAACGGTTCCCTTACACGGTGGTCACCATCCAGTGAGATCAAAGGTTTTGACAGTTTTGAAAGACAAAAGGGGATTACGTGACCGTTGTTGGTTCTGTTTCTGGACAGTTGACCGTCGGTATTTGGTACCTGCAACTCTGGACAGCTACCTAGGAGTGGGGGGGGGGAACAGGCACGATGTCATGTGTTCAATAGTGTTCATTCTATAGTTTATATTTAAATCATTGTGAGAGGAAAGAAAAAGGGATTTGAAGTTCATTAGCCCCTCGGCATCAGCATCTTTTTTTTATTAAGTTGTAAGACAGGTAACTGTCAGTTGTAAGACAGGTAAGTGTCAGTTGTAAGACAGGTAACTGTCAGTTGTAAGACAGGTAAGTGTCAGTTGTAAGACAAGTAAGTGTCAGTTGTAAGACAGGTAAGTGTCAGTTGTAAGACAGGTAACTGTCAGTTGTAAGACAGGTAACTGTCAGTTGTAAGACAGGTAAGTGTCAGTTGTAAGACAGGTAACTGTCAGTTGTAAGACAGGTAACTGTCAGTTGTAAGACAGGTAACTGTCAGTTGTAAGACAGGTAACTGTCTAATTTAAAATTGTAAAAAAAAAAGTAATACATTTTAAGCTCGTTTTTTTTTAAAGCTTGTTTCCTTGTTTTTTTTTTGTGTGTGTTTTAAATTGGTAGAAATTTCCGGAAAGTGAGAGTTAAGTAAGACGAAACTTTTATTTTATAATCTCTCTTTGTAAAAAAATTAATTTGGCAGATTGTTGGGTAAAGAATTTCTAATTAGTGCATGGGTGGTCCAGGTTAAAAAAAATATTTAATTCGATTTCTAGACAAGTTGGATGGGAGGAGTTCCGGCCAATCGTAAGATTCATTTTCAACGCAATGCAATATCTTTCCTTTTTTTTTTCGTAACGTTCCTTTTATCTTCGACGTTTCCCCAATTTACCTCCGATACATTTTTTTTGTTCACGCAACATGAAGCTCCACAGATCACTGATGCCACCCCCCTCGTCGCCCCTTCCTTCCCCCCAGGTAAATTTACTCGTTACAATTAGAATAATTATAATGTTAACGGTTACGTTTATTGAGCACCAATGTTTCAATTGGTGGAAGCGGTAATTAAGATGGAGTTGTTTCATGTCAAACGTTGGCCAAAATATATTGCGCAGCGCTGATGTTTTAATTCTGATGCAGGCAAGGGATTATCTGGCCAGTTTGTCTACACAAAACGGAAAATAAAAACCAAAGCTGGATCCGGGGGCGGGGGGGCAATAATATAACTATTATTATGTAACGAAACGGCCATTAGACGTATAGGTCAATACACCGAAATACGAACGATGAAGCTCCAACCAACAACATCCATCCATCCATCCATCCATCCATCCATCCATCACCTATCTATCTATCTATCTATCTATCTATCTATCTATCTATCTATCTATCTATCTATCTATCTATCTATCTATCTATCTATCTATCTATCTATCTATCTATCTATCTATCTATCTATCTGCTTGTTTGTCATCACAAGACTATGTAATTAAAATAAAGTAAAAAAAATAAATCCGTTGTAGTTATAAAAATAGTCAATTCAGCATTCAATACCATTTGCCAATTTTCTCATCTGATACAACCATTGTCCCCTAACGACGGAATTTGAGAACATCCGCCCATAAAAAAACGGCAAACATTGCCTCCCGTCTGACTGAAATTTTTTTTTAAACCCCCATCCCCTTCGGGTCTTGATGTCTGACCTTTGCTCACGTCTGCTCTGCTGTAAAACTATCCGTCTATTATTTCTTCTTAGCAGCAAGACATATCGAAATGCATTATTAAAAAGTCATTTAATACATTTAAAATCGTTTAGTCATAATTAGAGTTTATATTATTATTATTTTTTAAGCAGATTTATCGAAAAGTTCACATTTCTGAACCGAAGTTTTAGCAAAAGATGCGCGAAGGTTTGGGTTGGTAATTAAAAAAAATAAAAACAACTAATAACAAATACATATTAACTTTATCGAAACAATAATGTTTTTTTTTGTGTGATACAACTTCCAACAAATTTTCACCATTACCGGCTTATCTTTTAATGAGCGCATAATGGAAAGTCAGGATGTTAAACATTTTTTTTTTGCTTAAGAGAAAAAATAATTAACTTATTATGATAAAATCGTTTTTTTATTGTGCACACCAAATGTATGAATCAAGATAAGTATGAACGTAACTTACAGCGTGAGAGCCTATTTGTATGTGTGTTTGTGTGTGTGTTTATGAAATAACAACATTATGACATCAAAATATTTCGGACTTCAAACTCAATTTATTGCTAAATTAAACATTGTGTTATTGAAATAATCTATCTGTATAATTTATTCATTAATTATCTGCAAGATGAATACATTAAATAAATTAATCGATGTTGGCAGAAACATATTTTAAAATCAATATAACTTCTATTAAATATTCGCATGATGTAAGATTATTAAATAGTGTTTAGTACATCATAGTTACAAAGCCTATTGTTTAAAATAAAGTTTTTCTAGTAAACCTACTCAGTTTAATAAAATAAACAAAAAAATCTTTTTATACGTCGAATTTTGTTTTCAACTTAAAACTGTAACATAAATTTTTTATAAATTATCCATTTATTATTTTATGCATTTCACATGGTCGAAAATTATATACAAAAACTCAGATTTAAAAAAAAAAGTCTTTTTTAGGCTTAAAAGTTTCCATGGATGGAAATAACTCAATTAAAAAAAAATGGACTTTAGCAAGTATACAGGCCCGTAGCGTGCGGGGGGGCAGGGCCCCTCCTGCGTTTTGTCTGGCCCCTTCTGCTTATTTTTTCTACTTAGTAAAATGTATTACCCGGCCCCCTTTGCTATTGGCTGGCCCCTGCTGTAGAATGCCTGGCCCCTGCTGTAGAATTTCCACGCTACGGGGCTGCAGGTATACCACATTTTTCTTCACGACCTGAACAATTATTTTTACTTTTAACTATTTGGAAAAATAATTAAAGAAGATTGAAAAAATAACAACTAAAAAAATAACAGACAAACTGACGAATTATTATCATTCATATTATATCATCCACCGACTGGGCGATGGAACTGAGAGAAGACAAACTAACGAATTATTATCATTCATATTATATCATCCACCGACTGGGCGCTGGAACTGAGAGAAGACAAACTAACGAATTATTATCATTCATATTATATCATCCACCGACTGGGCGCTGGAACCAAGAGAAGACAAACAGCAGGTGAGAAGTTTATCGTGATCAAAATATACAGAGCTTGTTGTTTTAGAGATTATACACCTAGATAAAGTTTTAATTTGAAAGAACACAATGTTGTGTTATTTTATTAGCTTGATTAAAAAGTGTTGATTTTAGGGTGGAAGGAGGTGAATTTTCTTCTTGAAATATTCACTAAATCTATTAAATTTATTCCACTAAACTTCAATGACTTTTGAGGTTCGGAGGCGGCCCTAGGGTAAGGCAACTGGGACGAGAGGGGAGGTCCAGTACTTAGAGATATTCTTTGCCTTTTTTTCCTAGACACTCTTTCTGGGCCCGCAGACGACTCTCGCCCTAGTCCCCGAAAATGACACTCCATTTAGGCCCGCAGACGACACTCGCCCTAGTCCCCGAAAATGACACTCCATTTAGGCTCGCAGACGACACTTGGCCTTGGCTCCGTTAACATCTAAAGCCGCGTGTGGTGAGGTAATACAATAGAATTTTCATAAAAAAATTAAATACTAGAATGTAAATAAAAGCTGTTTATACTTACAATAGTCCTATAGAGTTGTTTCAAAGAAGCTAAAAATCACAAAACACACTTTCAAATTCAAATCTCTTACTTTTGCTTATAATTCCAACATTTCAACCCAACAATAATCACATTCCAGATATTAGCCAGCTCGGACCAAATAAATGACTTGCAAATGTCATTCAAACTTTATAGAAATGAGAAATCAGCCAATTAGCAATCCATGTACCTCAAGTGGGTTTTCTTTTTATAGTTAATTTCAATTTGAAGACTAGCGTAACTGAATGAAATATACCGTGAGTAAACAAAGATGTATTATTGCGCCATTCACGTGGGCGACGAATAAATTTTTCTGTCATAAAGTCGTGCGATTGTTTTGTTCGTGTTAATGTTTATATAGATGATTTTGAGCAACCTGCTGTAAATTTACGCGGCAGATTCCATAACCGTTTTTCACTTTTCACCCCACACTGCTTTTTTTTTCCTCTGCAAAGGCACGCGCGATGTGAAAATATGGCACGCGCGATGTGAAGCTGGCGAATGAGCGCCCCCTGGTGAGAGAAGCAAATGGAGGTTTCGTTTGATGAGAAAGACACTTCTGGAAAAGAGGGAATGAAAAAAAGGAAAATGAAGGAAGGAATCGTAACTCATGAATGGGAGAGTTCTCACTCACTCACACAGTGGTTGTAATTGTGTCCCGTCGTGCACCCACCCGTCCACCACCCCACCACTCCCACACAGTAACGCTACGCATTAAATAACGAGATTGCGAGCGGAAGAGAGATAGAGAGAGATAGTAAGAGGGAGAGAGAGTGAGAGAGAGAGTAAGAGGGAGAGAGATAGTAAGAGGGAGAGAAAGTAAGAGGGAGAGAAAGTAAGAGGGAGAAAGTAAGAGGGAGAGAGTAAGAGTAAGAGGGAGAGAGATAGTAAGAGGGAGAGTAAGAGAGAGAGTGAGAGAGAGTAAGAGGGAGAGAGAGAGTAAGAGGGAGAGTAAAGAGGGAGAGTAAGCGGGAGAGAGAGTAAGAGGGAGAGAGTGAGAGAGAGAGAGGGAGAGAGAGATAAAGAGGGAGAGGAGGTAAGAGGTAGAGGGAGAGAGAAAGAGGGAGAGGGAGAGAGTGAGAGAGAAAGAGGGAGAGAGAGTAAGAGGGAGAGAGTGAGAGCAAGAGGGAGAGAGTGAGAGAAAGAGGGAGAGAGAGTAAGAGGGAGAGGGAGTAAGAGGGAGAGGGAGAGATTGAGAGAGAAAGAGAGGGAGAGAGTAAGAGGGAGAGAGAGAGAGTAAGAGTGAGAGAGTGAGAGTCGGTTTGATGTCTCCTGTTTTCACCATGATACAATGGAGCTGTTTGTGGTCGAGGGAGCAGTCGGCTTAGCTCATACTGTGATGATGGTGGGCTTTTGTGACGCGCTTAAAAGAATATCCCAGTTAAATGGTGATGACATTGCTTAATTTATCAATGAAAAAAAATGTTATTTAAATGAGTTCTTTTGTTCCAACGCAATGAGTAAAATAAAAATAATTATAAGAAACTTTAGAAATCACTTTATGATTTGATTACTAAACAAATAAAAATAGGAATTGTATTTCGATACTGTTATCGAAACATAAGTCATTAAGTTATATCATTTTGTTTTATTTATACAATGATTTAATAACTAAACGTAATTCACTTACTAAAAAAAAAAGTCTTCGGATAACATTTTCTGCGAAATTAACAGACGGAGACATTTTAAACCCACGATCCCAAAGGCCTATACCCTTTCTTTTTTTTTTTTAACGTTGTATTTGTAGCTTCAATAATTTCATTATGATTGTAACATCTTCTTTATCACCAATGGTATCAACAATCAATGCACCAATCTGGTATCCAATCCCATACCCTGCCATCTAAAGGACTAAATTTCTGCCATACTCCTTCTTCTGTCAACGGCATCATTTATCGCTTTGGGGAACTTCCTTTACTTACTGCTAATTTTGATTCATTAAAATGAACATAAACTTATTTAAAATCAAACCGGTGTTTTGAACAATGATAATATACGCCAGAAGTCATTACTATTTTGTTTAACTATCCTGAAGATGAGAATAGACTTTAAAAACAAAAAGTGATGTCACTCTGGAACTGCATTATCTGATTATAGACTAATGATTTCAAATAATTCATTTAAAATCAATAAAATTAATCTATAAATCAAACAATCAAACTATTAGCTCTATCAGTAGGCCTGCACAATCATTTTAACCTACCAATCAGTCTAGCAATCGTTCTGCCCATTGTTTGTAAAATCGGTTGATCTGTCTGTGTGCAAATCTGTACGTCTATTACGATGTCTACAGGTCCGTCCTTCACTCAGTCAATCTACCAACAAATCTATCTGTCTTTCTCTCTGTGCGTCTCTCTGTGCGTCCATCTGTCCTTCTTTCTGTGCGTCAATCTGTCTATCTCTCTGTATGTCCATCTGTCTATTTCTCTGTATATCCATCTGTCTATATCTCAGTATGTCCACCTGTCTATCTCTCTGTATGTCCATCTGTCTATATCTCTGTATGTCCATCTGTCTATCTCTCTGTATGTCCATCTGTCTATCTCTCTGTATGTCCAGCTGTCCTACTCTCTGTATGTCCATCTGTCTATCATTCTGTATGTCCATCTGTCTATCTCTGTAAGCCCATATGTCCTTCTCTCTGTGCGTCCATCTGTCTATCTCTCTATATATCGATTCCTCTCTCTGGCTTCCAGTCTATACGATGTTGCAAATATTCATCAGATTCACCAAACTCACCATTTTCCAACATATCATTATCCAGCAGTTCAGCCACCCACTGATCAATCTATCCACACATCCATCCATAAATTCATTCAATCACCCACCCATTCGTCCATCTATCCATCCATTCAACAATACTTCCACCTAACCATTAGTAAACCGATTCCTTCATCAATCTATACATCCATTAATCCACCCATCCATCCATCAATCCATCCATCCTTCCATCCATCAATCCACCTGCCCATCAATCCACCCATCCATCCATCAATCCATCCATCCTTCCATCCATCAATCCACCTGCCCATCAATCCACCCATCCACCCATCCTTCCATCCATCAATCCACCTGCCCATCAATCCACCCATCCATCCATCCTTCCATCCATCAATCCACCTCCCCATCAATCCACCCATCCATCCATCCACCCATCCATCCACCCTTCCATCCATCAATCCACCTGCCCATCAATCCACCCATCCATCCATCCTTCCATCCATCAATCCACCTGCCCATCAATCCACCCATCCATCAATCCTTCCATCCATCAATCCACCTGCCCATCAATCCACCCATCCATCCATCCTTCCATCCATCAATCCACCTGCCCATCAATCCACCCATCCATCCATCCTTCCATCCATCAATCCACCTGCCCATCAATCCACCCATCCATCCATCCTTCCATCCATCAATCCCTGCCCATCAATCCACCCATCCATCCATCCTTCCATCCATCAATCCACCTGCCCATCAATCCACCCATCCATCCATCCTTCCATCCATCAATCCCTGCCCATCAATCCACCCATCCATCCATCCTCCATCCATCAATCCACCTGCCCATCAATCCACCCATCCATCCATCCTTCTATCCATCAATCCACCTGCCCATCAATCCACCCATCCATCCATCCATCCATCAATCCACATGCTCATCAATCCACCCACCCATCCATCCATCCATCAATCCATCCATCCTTCCATCCATCAATCCACCTGCCCATCAATCCACCCATCCATCCATCCTTCCATCCATCAATCCACCTGCCCATCAATCCACCCATCCATCCATCAATCCATCCATCCTTCAATCCATCAATCCACCTACCCACTCATCCACCCACCCATCAATTAATCCATCCACCCATCCTATTTTTCTTAGAGATATTTCAAACTATATTAACGGAAAGTGGCTTATAAAAACCTTTTTTCTCTCTTTTATCAGAAAACGTTTGATTCCACTTCATTGTCCTAGCAAACCAAATATTCAAGTAACTATTTTTTTTTGTGTTTAGTTTTTATCGCTTCCGTGTGTTCTCGCATGTTGAAATGAGTGTCTCCCCGCGATGCCGTACCACTGGGGAAATGGTCTTCTTGACCATAAACTGAGAAATGTAGGACATAGACAGTGTGCATGATGTATGTTCGGGTACCACACGTAGGCGTGCGATAACGAAAGCTGTACCAACATACACACAAACACATATACTCGTACTCTCGTAGGCAGTTTTTTTTTTCTTTTAAAAACGTGACAAGAAGCTTATTTGTTTTCAAACCAGCGATCCTTCCAGTTGAGTGGGCGGAATTAATGAACTTCTGACAATGGGGCGTGGGAGAGGTTCCATCTCGTCAAATGACGGGGGAGGGGGGAGGGGATGGGGGGGTGAGAGTATTATCATTTAGTTTTTAAACGTTTGTTATTTTAACATGTAAACTTTTCATGAGAAAGAGGCCATTGTTGTTTGCTGCCTTTTTTTTTTATAATTTAAGGAAATCGCTTACAAATGCAGAGGAAGTGCAAATGTATGCTGGGAAGGTGAAGTATTTTTTTTAATCGTCTGCTTCAAATCGTTGAAAAAAACAAACAAGACGTCTGCTAGAGACGGATTGCCTGGGTTAGGATGGTCAGTGCGGTTACGTTGAATAGGAAACATGACACGCCGTTTTAACTTAACTCTCGGGCAGTAACGAAGGAAGGGTACTGCGGTTTGTGAGGCAGCACAGGGGCACCGATATCGGAGGAGGGCGCCGAAAAATGTAAATCACACAGGGCGCCACAATAGCTAGCCACGGCTCTACTCACGAGCTCATTTATTTGTTTCTGATTTTCATGTGGCTCTCAAACCAAAAGACTTTAAGTACGCTATTTCTAATGTACATAAGCTGTCCAATTAAAATAAAAGGGAAATAATCAAACTTCATCTGAGAACTTTTGTTATGTTTTGATTGACTACGTGCAACGTCCTCCCTCTGAAAGCTTCATGTCAGTTTTCAAGTTTTTTAAATAATTAAAATAAAATGTTATTTTATGTACAAAAAAACGTAGCTTTAATATAATTGCATTTAAAATATAGTAAGATATAATAACAGTTATTGCTTCATTATATATATATATATATATATATATATATATATATATATATATATATATATATATATATATAAACCCTCTCAAAATTGTGTCGAGATATTCATTAAAAAGCAACGCTCTCTTTAGAGACTATAACTAAACTCTGTCCAAAAGAGAGTGAAGAACCAAAAACTCAATTTCCCTGTTGGAAGTCGCAAAAAAATATATATATAAAAAAGCAAAACTATTTTTATAAGCTAAAATTCAATAAAAGCTTCGATAAAATAGAAAGGGGGGGGGAAACACTGATGAACTAGCGTACTCCCAAATCCCCAGAAGGTTAAAGGAGAGACAATAGCGAGATTTGTTTCTTTTTAAAATTGCTCCGTGTCCGGAATCGAAAACAAGAACCAGTGGTCACTGTGTCACTTAGTTCCACCAAATATCATCCAGGGAAAAAAATAAAAAAACAAAAAACAAAAGGTGTTTTTAAAAAAAAACCCATCAACAACCCAGATTTGTTTTAGAACAGAGTTGATTGCCTGACGTATTGAATAATTAATTGTTAATTAGTTCCCAGCATCTGAGGGAAGCTGCAGATGATGTGATTCACTTAGAAGGTTTGATTTTTTTGTGTGTGCTCAAAGGGCAAATCTTTTGTATCATTCATTTATATCTCCACTACGAAGTTCGATGCGATACTCTGTTGTTATTTGAAGAACTCATTCGGCATTCCGGGATAAAACAACATGGATTTAGCTATCGCCGAGGTTGAAATCTTGGTTGGATTGAGCCTAAGGATTTGATAAGGATGCTTGCTTGCTTTGTTCAAGAACGATATAACGCTCGTACCAATGTTTTTTTTTTAATTATGATGGAATGGGAGGTAATTTGTACCATTTTAAAGTATTAATGATGAGTAAATATCACGTGATCTGATCAGAGCAAGAAAGTATTGAGTTGGTCAACAGTCGCGTCGTTTAAGACGGAAGGCTGGGAGGGGGGAAGGGGCAATTGTGGGGTGATACAGTATACAGTGTTAGTACTAGATATTAATAGATTGCCAGATTTTTGTTATATTCCCCACCCCCTTTCCCCATCCTCCGTTGTATGCTGTCCTTAACTTTGAGATAACATTGTTAGGGTGCTGAGTTGATAATGATGTCATAGTACTTCAGTAGATTTACAGTGCAATACTCTGGAGTTCTACGTTGTTACAGTTCTTTGCTGTGAGAAGTCCATGCACGGATGAGACGAAATCTCTTAGATCCTATAAACCACTAAAAGGACGTTTTTTTTTCCCCACAATAGTCGAAAGTACAATGACCATGAAGGCACTACGGGAGATATAGCGGATACTTTAACCATGACCTGAAATGTTCATTAGATCAAACCATGGACCCCACAGGTCGACAGTTGAACGCTTTACCGCCTGACCATCTACTTCGGTAGGTTTAACGTTTGACAATTTCGATCAAGAGCGGACAAACGTTTTGGAAATGTGGTCCACAGAGGGTTCTCAGATTAGACAGAATGACCGCGTCTTACATCGATGCTGTCTGGACTCTCCCCCTCTCTCTCTAGGAACTCTCTCAGTGAAACTGCGGGCTGAGACTTAGAGCCTGTGAGATCAGACTCGCTGTGTCTCTCAACATATGGAGACTGTCATAGAGCCTAATGGCCAGCAATCTTCCGGACTGGTCCACCCTCCACTTCCATGCAGCGGCGGCGATGGGTTTCAACATTTGACCAAAGTAAAAGTTATGTAAATCACTCAACGGTTCTTGAACCCGAAACTATCACGTGTCTAACGATCTGTCCATACCTGATCAACCACCTACTCCCCGCAAGCATGTTCCATCTGTTCATTTATTCTTCATAATCGCCGTTAAGATTAAATTGAATACATAATCAATGTTTTTTTCCAGGTTTATGAATAAGTGGAGCGTGTTTCTCTGTTATCCTCGTTGTTTCACTTTATATCATGAAAACAATGAGCGGCAGAAAGAAACATTTTCTAAATAAAGGAAACAGTGAACAAAAACGACGATAGTTTTTATGGTCGTGTGTTGTCAAACAAACAAAATAAACACATTAATTTTTTTTTTTTTGTATTGTAAAGAGGTTTGGAGATTGTGAAGTAGGGTAATTTATTTTTGATGTTTCCAATGGACACAAATACAATAAGAAGTGGGAATAATGAAATATACAAATTGTAGCTATTAATTTATTTTACTGATATATTAGACTCATTTGTGATTGATTAAGGATTTTGATTTCGATTTATATTTATATTACGTTAATCTATCTATCTATCTATCTATCTATCTATCTATCTATCTATCTATCTATCTATCTATCTATCTACCAAACAACCCTTTCATCAGTCCCATCCTCCATCCACCAATCTATCGATTCATCCCTCCCTCCCTCCCTTCTTCCATTTTTAATTCATCCATTCAGTCAATCGATCGACCCACCTATCTGCACTAAACATACTTCGGACTTAAACTTAGTAATGAACTCTTTTGTATACCACTGTCTTAAAAAAACCAAAACATTGTATGAAACGATGTATGAAACAATGTATGAAACAATATATGAAACAATGTATGAAACAATGTATGAAACAATATATGAAACAATGTATGAAACAATATATGAAACAATGTATGAAACAATGTATGAAACAATATATGAAACAATGTATGAAACAATGTATGAAACAATATATGAAACAGTCTACTTTTGGTTGTGGGACGGATGGCCGAGTGTTGTAGATACTCGACTTTCGACCTGAGCGTCCTCGGTTCGATCCTCGGTGAGGCCTATGGAAATTTTCCAGGCGAAATTTGGTGAAAAGTCGTCCCACAAGTCCACCCAGCATTAAATGGGTACCTGACTTTAAGTTGGGGAAGTAAAGGCGGCTGGGCGTTGTGCTAACCACACAATCCCTTCATATGCCGAGGTTATAGAAACAGATGAATTCTACACTTCATCTGCCCCTATGGCCCGTTAGGGTTAAGGGAACTTTACTTTACTACTTTACTACTTTTGGTTAGAAGTTGATATATTTCTTTTTCTTCGTTGTTTCTGTAATTGATAATTGATTTGATATTTATCAGGTTTTGGATGCCTCACAGGTCACTGGTGGTAACATTCTGAAATGATGATTTTGTTGAACTGTGCATACCTGAAGACTTGGCTCAAAAAACATCTCAAGGACCTGTTTGTAGCTTAGATTGAAGGAGCTCTGCATTGTTTGTTTGCCTAGGAAAACAATGTTGTTTGTTGATTGAATTAAGGCCGAAGTCTTGTGTCAATACAGCGCTCAGTGAAACAAAAATAAAAATACCTGAGCATTTTGTTTGATGATGTTAACATCTCTGTGTAAACAAAACATAACAAATTACAGAGAGTGGAGGTCACAGATAGATAGAAAGATAGAGAGAGAAAGAGAGAGAGAGAGAGAGAGAGAAAGAGAGAAACATGGAGAGATAGTGTGATAGAGTGAGAAAAAAGAAGATGGATAGAAATTAGCTTACACACACACACACACACACACACACACACACATATATATATATATATATATATACATATATAAACTTTACATTTCCATTGGCACAACGTCTTCTAATTATCATTGAGCCAGATATACATATTGTGACTTTCTCTATCACACACACAGAGGGAGAGAGAGAGGGAGAGAGAGGGAGAGAGAGAAGGGGGAACCCACCAGCATAATTCCGTCCTTACAACTTATAATTAAGAGTCTGTTTGAGCACAACATTTTTCATTTTTATAAGATTACAAAACTCTACGCAAATATTCAAAAGAAATAAAGAAATATTAAACATTAGTTACGACACAAAATAACAACAACATCCCTTTCATGAATACAGCAACTTGCTAGCTGCATAATTAACTTAATTATCGAAAAAAGTATAAGACATAAATACGTTTACTGTCAACAGAGTCCTCAAGGGGTTTTGAAGAAAAACTGTTAATATAGATATAATAGATTGACTTTTTTTTTTACAGCTTATCAGGGCTAAATAGGTGAAATAGTCTATTGAATTTATGTTTCTAAGTTGTGTCGTATTGATGGATTGTGTGGCTCTTGCTCAATGCACTACCGCGTCCACTTCCCCAACGAATGTCAGAAGAGGCGACGTTTTAAAGTGACGGTTGAATACGCGGGGCCCAGTAAAAGGGGGGCATAGAGCCGCAACTGTAGGCTGTCTATCGTGTAGAGAATTCTTATCGCGGGTTGTTGGGGGGGGGGAGTGTCTTGTGCGAGAAGGCATTGAGCTGCAACTGAAGGGCTATTTGTCATACCGAAAATTCTTATGGCGGGGGCCTATCTTAGTGCGGGGCCCCAGTGAAATTTCCTTAGTTGCCTCCCTTTAGTGCTGCTACTGATGCCAGTTATTACCATTCTTAAGCTGGGTTGACATGGGGAATTTCAGCATGACCTGATAAAAAAATAAAGTTTTTTTTTGTTTTATGCTTATAAACTGAAAGAGCTTGTGGAAAAACATCGCACGCCTTAACTGGCAGATATCAAGTAGTATAAGCATATAAAATTATTAGTAAATGCGGTATGGATTTCAAACTTCCTTCTGGCCATTTCCCACGAAACGTAGACCAATGTAAATAAACAAACAGATGAATTTAACCTGGCCACTGTTAAGAAATCTTGCCTTGCCTAGTTGGCTTTGACATAATCTTTAGGATCTTTACAAAGGAAGAAAATAAATGAGTTCCCACCTACCTCTAAAATCCAAGCTGTGCTGTGCAAGGGGACAATGATACAAGGTGTTAAAAGTATGGTGGGAGAAATAGATCTCCAAGATCTAGACATGTGAAGCCTTTTAATATAAAGACTAAATGTTTCATTGAACACAGCTTTTGATTGTAATTTTGTGAATGGTCGGTTGAAGCGAGTGAGCCAGGAGTATGTCGTGGCTGTTTAATTTGAAGCCAAATGAGAAACTGTTGAATCAACCTTTCATTAACCGTTCTTCATTGAGAAAACTTTGAAGTGTTTTGGTTTTAAGCAGGAATCTGTGATAAAAAAGTTGAATGGGCGAACTCGAAGCAGCGAACTTCGACATTTGTTCTGACATGCCCTAGTGTCACTTGGTCATTTCATTTGTTATCTGTTTGTAAGTCTGTCATTCTATCTATCTATCTGTAACTTAATATTAATCCAATCGCACAGGCAATCATACAATACAAAGCATTGCCAGCCAGAATAGGTTCGTTAAAGTGTTCAACTATTTGAAAACTATATATTCAATTAGCAAGAATCAGGATCAAACCTTTTGATAAACTATTTGATTACTTTCATACATTAACAAACACATCACATTAACACAGTGCATTAAAACATCACATAAAAGCCTCACATCAACACATTTCGTGAACACATCACATGAACACATTACATGAAAACATGTCATTAACATATCACAAAACAAACACCTCACTTTTACACATCACACTAACACAACACATTAGCACAACACACCATCATCACATCACATCAACACATCAAATTAAAAGATGTTCATTCTATCAAAGATATATTCGCATTTACTTATTTTTTCGATTTCAGTGTTTGTGTGTTTGTGTGTGTGTGTGTGTGTTTATTATGGTGAGTGGGAAAAGTGTATGTTATATTTATTAGAGGGGAAAGGGAGAAGGATCATCATGTTTGTGATATAGCGATATAATTTTGAGGGGTGGGGGGGGAGATAGGGAGAGCGTATATGTGGGATCATTTTGTGCGGTATTTGATATGTGTTTGGCCCCAAAACCAAATTAGTTGCCAGATATAGTTGCCATGTTGACCTATATATATATATATATATATATATATATATATATATATATATATATATATATATATATATATATATAGAGAGAGAGAGAGGGAGGGAGAGAGAGAGAAAGAGAGAGAGAGAGAGAGGGGCAGAGGGGAGAGAGAGGAAAGGATGGTAGGAGGGAGGGAGGGAGGGGGGAGGAGGGAGGAGGATGGACGGGGGTGAGAGGGAGATGGGAGAGGGACGGATAGAGATGGGAGAGAGGGAGGGAGAGGGAGGGAGGGAGAAAGGGAGGGAGGGAAAGGGAGAGAGGGGGAGGGAGGGAGATGGGAGAGGGACGGATAGAGATGGGAGAGAGGGAGGGAGAGGGAGGGAGGGAGAAAGGGAGGGAGGGAAAGGGAGAGAGGGGGAGGGAGGGAGGGAGAGAGAGATGAAGGGAGAGAGGGGGTAGGGAGAAAACAGAAGGTAAACAGAAAACCTTATTTTAAACCCGGGCAAAGCCGGGTACTTGCAACTAGTTGTATCATAAATCTAATGGTATTGTGTCCAAAATCTATTGGTATTGTGTCATAAATCTAATGGTATTGTGTCCCCAGTGGCGCAACCAGCAAAAAATGTTGGGGGGGGGGGGCTCACATATAGAAAAAAGACAGTTTATATAGTAAAATATGTATGATGATTTGGTCTGGTTGCGCCACTGTGTGTCCCCGATATGTAATTTTGCTTTTAACCAGAAAGCATTTTTAATTTAATTCCTAGCGCCCACAAGAAAGGCTTAGGCTAGAAGTGTCGCAGTTAAAGAAACATATTTTAATTTTTTTTTAATATTTTCATAAAACGAACGCAAACTTCATGGGTTTACCTAAATGGCAACATTTCTATTTGTTACAAGAATTCCGCAATTAAAAAAAAAACAAAAACTGATGTCATCAACTACCAATGAGACCAACAGAAACAGGAAGTATGACTGTATTGCGTAGATTAAAGACGTGGAGATAGTGGGCGTTGGGAGAAGAGGAGGTGGGAGCGGGGAGGTAGGTACTGATTGACACTTCCACTCTCTCTCTTTCCTCTAATGTGTCTGGAGGCATCCATTTAAAAAAAAAACAACAACAACAGATGTTTGTTTTTGTTTTCTTTCTCCAGTCTGTCACTGATTCCACTCCATGTTTTTGGATTCCAATCCTCGCTCTGATTCTTCACTGACCTTTTTATACTTTCAGGATGGTACTTGAGTCAGGAGGAAAAAAAAAAGGGGGGGGGGGGATTGAGAGGGGGCGGGGTGATTTGAAAAACGACGAGAATGGCTTGTAAATAAATGAAAATGAAAAATAAAAAGTAGGCTGAAAGACAAAACGCCAAATCTTTTCAGTACTATTTCCCTCCTCTCTCTCACCCCCCACCCCCCCCCATCCCCCACCTAAACACACACGTACAAAGAATCGTACATGACAATACTTGAATATTTTATAAAGTTTGTGATTGCTTGCCCCTGGGACTGGATAAACGTCAACCGGATTTTTAGAATGATTATATACAAAAAATAGTGATGTACACCAGACTACATCCCCGTAGGGCCTGCATTGTGGGCCTCGGATGTTAATACGATGTTTAGATAAATCATTACTGAGCGTGAGTAGCATATTTGACCAATACAGGTGAAAGATATTTACTAATGTGGTCACAACACTAGCGATTGGAACTCTCAAAGTGTTTAGATTCCTGTAGTTCGTCTTGAAAACTATCAATATTGTGTATTGAAATACTAGCTGTACCCTGCAAAAACTTTTGCATAGAGTTATATTCCCTTAGGTTTGATCGGTAGGCTAGGTTATTCTTTGGTTTCGGGCAGATCCGATTTTTTTTTTCATGATTGTATTTTAAACTGGAAAACTGTTGTATTAATTCTTTACTTTCGATTTAACGCAGAACCCAAATCGATATTATTTTATTAGGTTGCACATCAGCGAATATATTTGTCTTGAAATGTAATCATGTAGCATCACGATAGCGTTAACAACAAAATTTCATTTATTTCCTTTATCCATAAACACTTGTGATATTTATAAACATATTCAACCAGAGGGACCTATACATCAACAGATTCGATATATTAACAACGCTTGTGATCTTTTCAAGTGTTGACTGACCTCAAAGACCCCACTGCTGGGTGAGAGGGTGGGGTGGGGGGGGAGGATAGGGGGGATGATGCCACTTTCCGTTGAATCATTGACAGTTTATTGTCATTCCGGACATCGAGACCCCACCCCTCTTCGTCTCTCACCACCACCCGACTGTCAGTCCCACTCTTTAATTATCTCCCTTGTACTGACCGGTGTGGGTCATCGAACACTGAAGGCTGACCCTGTATCAGTTCATTTCTCGGACAGCTTAGTTGACTGTTTCGTTGGGGAAAGATGCCAAAAAAAAAAGAACTTAATTATTTCCTAGCGCCCCCCGCCACCTTTTTAACTCATTCCATACCACCAGTGGCGTCACTATGGTTGGTGTCACCCGATGCGGAAAATTCAGGGTGTCACCCCCCCCCCCCCAATTTTCGAGGAATTACGTGACTATATGCGTCCTAAGCTGCAGACGCTCTGCATGGTGGCACCCTGTGCTACTGCTCATGTTGTAACTATGATCGGTTATAAAAACCCGAATAGACCGAGTTCTTTCTGCTATGATATTTAGAATTGTTCATTTTGGTGTAGCCCTTTGTTGGTGTCACCCGGTGCGGCTCACACCCTCCGCACACCTTAGCGACGCCACTGCCTACCACGGTTCGTATTTAGTTTTTTTATTTTTTTAGAATTTTAGGCCATAAAACACATTTTGCGTTTCAGACAGACTACAGTAAAATACGAAAAATTAGAATTAAATTTGAATAAGAATGGCATCTGTTTACCATTTTTATATGTAGAAAGTACAATGCTTACATTGAAACTAAAAATCATTGATAAACAGAGCGGTTTAAATATCATTGTTCTCGAATGTTGACGGAGCTATTTTTTTCAATTTTTTTTCAATATAGTATAACGCCATTGTAGCATTATTCATACTCAGAGACACCATCCTTAAATACATAATCGTCAAACCCGTGTATCTCCCTCAGGTAGTTTTCATATCATGCGGTGTATGCGTTGTATTTCATACATTTCTTTGTTATTTCTGTTCATAGTTCATGACAATAAAGGCCAAATGTTCTTTTCTATTGCGGTATTTCGTATATTTCTTTGTTATCCCTCCTGTCGGATTTCGTTCAGCCAGCTTCAGCAGGCTTTTCCACTAGTTTCAGATAAAATGCTTACGATCAAACCTGATTTTATTTTGTTTAAGTCATTTTTTTTTTCATTAATTATTATATCGTTTAGACGATAATTCTTTTCTGTTTCAGTGGGGATATGAAAACACATGTTTTGTTATTAAGCCCTGGGTGTGGCATGAGATTGTATTGACAGGGACTACTGTTTGAACTCAGTGTGAGTATATATATATATATAGATAAGTGGCACGGATGGCCGAAGGGGTTTGTAGATACTCGCCTGTCAAACTGAGAATCTTGAGTTCGATCCTCTGTGAGAATCATGGGAATTTCTCCAGGTGAAATATGTTTCAAAGTCGTCCCACAAGTCCACCCAGCTTTACATGGGTATCTGACTTAAGTTGGGGAAGTAAAGGCGGCTGGGCGTTGTGCTAACCACACAATCCTTTCATACGCCGAGGTTATAGAAACAGATGAATTCTACACTTCATACGCCAAGGTTATAGAAACAGATGCATTCTACACTTCATACGCCGAGGTTATAGAAACAGATGAATTCTACACTTCATACGCCAAGGTTATAGAAACAGATGAATTCTACACTTCATACGCCAAAGTTATAGAAACAGATGAATTCTACACTTCATACGCCAAGGTTATAGAAACAGATGCATTCTACACTTCATACGCCAAGGTTATAGAAACAGATGAATTCTACACTTCATACGCCAAAGTTATAGAAACAGATGAATTCTACACTTCATACGCCAAAGTTATAGAAACAGATGAATTCTACACTTCATCTGCCCCGACGGCCCATTAGTGCTAAGGGAACTTTTACTTAATCTTTAATGGTAACTACGCAAAAACTGTTGTATGACTAAAAAAAGATAATTTACATCTGAAATTTGTCTGTAATCACTTCTCATGTGTTACTTTCGTTCTCTTTTATATCTTATCGTTTTTTTACTTATGGTGCAGAATTATGTCAGCGGGTAGTAAAGAGCTACCGTGGATCTAGCTCCCAGGTTAACGCTGTGATAACACATTTGATGATGGTAAAGCGAGTCTACCTTCGGATAATGTTGCACAACCTGTCGCAGTGAAGTTTTCAGTTTCTGTCTTAAAAAAACAACTTTCACTGCGATTATTTGTACCGAAAGGATTTAGAAGGAGACAAGAAACTAAGCTGGTCTGGGGTTTATTATTATACATTATCTTTGTTTTATCTTCTTAGACACATTTCATGTTTTTACACAATTTTTCTGCTTGTCTGAAATTGTGTCTGTCTGCATAACTGTCTGTCTAAATTTATTTTCAGATAATGTTTTACTAGATATAAATACATTAAAATTGGAGACTTTTTCTTAATTTACGCATCATCCCCTTCAGGGGCATCCAGTTGGAAATAGGTACAACTAATAGTCGGGTTAGTGTACTGGACATCTTGTTGCATTCAACTAATATCTTTGTTAGTGTACTGGACATCTTGTTGCATTCAACTAATATCTTTGTTAGTGCACTGGCCATCTTGTTGCATTCAACTAATATCTTTGTTAGTGTACTGGACATCTTGTTGCATTCAACTAATATCTTTGTTAGTGTACAGGACATCTTGTTGCATTCAACTAATATTAGATTCCTCAGTGATTCCTGAACATCAAGTCGCATAGAACTCATATCTTGGTTAGCTTACTGGACATCATGATGCATACTACTCATATCTTTGTTACTTTATTGGACATCATGTTGCATAATATTCATATCTTTGTTACTTTATTGGACATCATGTTGCATACTACTCATATCTTTGTTACTTTATTGGACATCATGTTGTATACTACTTATATCTTGTTTTGTTTACTTAACAACTTATTGTAACCAACGAATGTTCTGGTTACTTTACCGGACAACTTGTTGCACTTATTCAGGTGTGTAGAATATTTTAATACTAATCTGAGTCTCACCAGTGGCGTAGCGAGCATAGCTCGCACCCGGGGCACAGTACCTTTCTAGCGCCCCCCCCCATTCGAAAACCATATAATATTATATGTAAAATATACTATTTACCCCCCCCCCCCCTTTGTGAGTAGAGCACGGGGCATGATGCCCCCTTGCCTCCCCTCGCTACGCCACTGAATCAAACCAATATAATCATATCCACAAGCGACTGTACAGGTCACACTCTTATTTTGTTGACCTTTGACATCTGTTTCCATTACCTGTGTTCCTCAACTACGATCCCCATGATAAAATATTTATGTTTACATTTTTCTGAGATGAATTATAAATGTATTTATTACACTGGTAAACAGTGATTTCGTTGCCAGTGATATTTGAATCATTTTATACAAAGTCAACCATGCTGATTTAGAATATGTAAGTGCTTTTGCTAGATTGGCTCTATTTTACGAGATAATCAAAATTAATTAAATAATGTATGCACCGTGTTTGAAAATCGTCAAGAATTGCATGAGTTAAACTAGTATACTAACAAATAGTAGTGAAACTGTTAATAGTCATGCAGAAATTTGTTCAAAAATATGTGTAATAGTGTTATAGAAGAAAACATCTTCATTTCGAAAACCAATTGTGTCTAATTAATTAATATGTTAATTGTCTATGGTAATGCATTAGCAAATCGCTGTTTGCTCGACTTCCTTCTGTGTGTGTCGTTGGGGCCTTTGCGCTGGAGGCTCCAACAGTAGTCAGCCATCATATGTATGTCCCATCTTCCTTGATATCTCTCCTCCATTACCCTCATATCCTGATGGAACCTCTCGCCTTGTTCCTCACTGAAGTCCCCAATTTGTCTAAATGACTGTGCAGGTAATGTACCTTGATGCTTATATTTGCTCCAATGTTTCTAAAGTTAGCGAGCATATCTTGTACCAGTTTTTCGTAATTCTCTGCTTTGTTATTACCTAAGAAGTTCCTGACAACTGAAACAAAACTGTTCCATGAAGAAGCTTCAAGGTGATCCGTGAAATCTGTAAAATTTTGATCGTTGATGAGTTTTCGAATCTGAGGACCGTCAAAAATCCCAAAGCCTTAACAAATTGTTTCATTAAACCTAATTTGATATGAAGCGGTGGGAGAATGATCTTATTTTGTCAACCAGTGGCTTGTCGATGATATTTTCTTTACCTACAGTCATGGTTTCCCTTGCAGGCCATGTCACTCTTGTCCAATGATCTTGCCTTGCCCTGCTATCCCAAAGGTACATGAAGCACGGGTATTTTGTGTATCCTGACTGCTACCCAAGCAAGAAGTTTACCATTTTTAGATCAACACAAATTGACCACTGATGCTCATAATAACAGACTTTCTGCAATACTGTTTTGATATTCTCATACTCTTCTTTAGGTGTTGTTGAGTGAGCAATAGGAAGAGATGCGTAACGGTTACCATTGTGTATCAGAACACATTTCAAGCTTCTGATGGAACTGTCTATAAAAAGACGCCAGTCTTCGGAATGGTAGTCTTGTAGTCCCATTTGGAGCAGAAATCCAAGGATGTCATTACAGTAAACAAGATCTTCTTCTTGGCTGAAATATGGAAGAAGAAACTCTTTTCCGATAAGAAATTTTAAAAATTCTTGTTTGAGAAAATTTCTTTCATTGAGCCTGGACGCTAAAAGCTCAGATGTTTGCTTGGGCATATTTAGGTATCGTATCAGGTCATTGAGTTCTTCTTGACTAAATGGTTGAGGTGTTGAAGAACTTCCTTCATAATCGCTTCCACTTTTTTCACCTGCCAAAAACTCCAGATCTTGCCCTCGTCAGAGTCTGATGGTGAAAGCTCTAATAATCCACTAAACACTGGTATAGGAACTTCACTGCTATGTGGAATTGGTCTCCTTGCAGATTCAAGATCAGGATAATCTCACTTAGATTTCTTGTGGCGATTGAAGCCTTTAACATTCACAATACAAAAATAGCAATCACCAAAATGGTCTTTCGGCTCTCGCCATACCATTGATACACCGAAACTTAGACTTTTCTTCTCATCATTTGTCCACTGCCGTAGGCTCTCCACACAGTTTTTGCAGACCTTATGGGGAGCCCAAGACTTGTCTTGGTCTCCCAGCTTCTCACCGAAATAAGCCAAATATGCCTGCTGCACAAATTCGATTATATTTCTTTGCTTTTCAATCATGTATTCTCCAAAGATGTAACAGAATACATTCGGATTATGTTTGCAGCATCTTCGTGATGAACTCATGATGTCTGTAGAAAGCAGCTATAAAAGAGAAAAAACTAAACAAAGTTATAACTTGGTATAGTTAAATTAAACAACAGACACCAAACTTATTGCATTTGTTTTACACAAAGGGTACAATCATATTTTCAAGGGTGTCCAATATCTCAGAAACTAGAGCCAATTCAGCAAAAGGAGTGGCAGTTTTGAAATCAGCACCCATGAATTGCTATAAATTCATTCAAACATTCTTGGCAACTCGCAAAAATTTTTTTTTTGTTGGGCTGTGTTATCTTATCTTAGCCAATTTTTTTTTTCAGATTCAAACAATGTCTCATTAATAGTCTCATTAATATGAAAATAAAATATCTTTTTTTATCAAAACTTTCCCCAATACGTAGCATGAAAAGTGAAAACATAACGCAGCATGAAAAAATATGATTTCTGAAAGAATTTCGTTTCATATAACAAAAATTCATCATATAAAATGGAAGCAGAAAAAAAAAATGTTTTGATAATAATAACATTTTCCTTTTTTTTAAAAAAACTATCCAGCGTTCATTCTTGACATAGTTAATTAAATGTTTGTCCCAAGTTAATTGAGTAGTGAATTGATGAACCGAACCGAGACATGAAATGACGAAAGAAACAAGTTAATGGCTTATATTTATTTTCTATTTTTTTTCCTCAAGAGTTATTAGCAGGATTTAAAAAAAATGTTTTTATGAGAAGTGTATTAAACTTTAATTAAATAATTCATTTGCTCTGAAAGTATGGGACTTCAGTTTGAAAACAAAAATCAATGTTGTTTTTGACGTTTTTCATTTGAAATATTATTGAAGAGCAATTTGTAGGATTGATCTGTTTTTATTTTTTAAACAAAAGTCGTAAAACATTTTATTTAAAAAAAAAATTTTTGATGACTTTTAAAAAAATTTTAAAAGCTTTTTTTTTTTTGAACTTATATATTCTATGTGACTAAATAAGTGATTTGTACCAATGTGATATTTTCTAAAGTGAATGGAAATAGTTGATGTTCTTGGCCAGATAAGATTTACTTTCAGACTATCATGAAGATGTACAACAAAGTAGATTGATAATACGTAGTCATTATAAATGAACTATTTATTACATATAGTTTATAGCGTTTTTTTTTAAATTTTATTATAGACATTTTGTCAAGTACAACAAGTGAACTGGTTCTTTTTTTTTTTGGACCTTTTGTCATGTCTTCATTATCACAGACAATTTTGAGTTAAGATTTTTCACCTGTAATAGTCTTTCGAAGAAAACATTTTCCTTTTTTTCACCATGCCTTGCTGGGCTCTCTCTCTTTTATCTGTCTCACTCTGTATCTCCCTCTGTATCTCTCTCTCTCTCTCTCTCTATTATCTGTCTCGCTCTGTATATCTCTCTCTTTTACTATTTCTTATCCGTCTCTCTCTCTCTATGTGTTTTATTCATACACATACTCTCAGCTCTCAAACCAACCCACTCACGCAATGCTCTCAGCTCACAAACCAACGAACCAACCCACTCACGCACATACTCTCAGTTCTCAAACCAACCCACTCACGCACATACTCTCAGCTCTCAAACCAACCCACTCACGCAATGCTATCAGCTCTCAAACCAACCCACTCACTCACTCACATACTCTCATCTCTCAAACCAACCCACTCACGCACATACTTTCATCTCTCAAACCAACCCACTCACGCATCTTGATGTCACATGATTAATCAAAATTTCGACACAGAGATACTCTACATTAAGAAGTTCACATGGACTTGAGTTTCGTGTTGAGGAAATATTTAAGACACTAAAAACAACATCTGTGAATCAACATTATTTTATTTGCCATTATAAATGAAAGTCTGTAGCGATTCATCTTCATTTTGACGTGCAAGTCTCATTACTCTGCTTTTCAAATGGTTCAAAAGAAAAACATATGAAAAAAAAATTACAGCCGAAGTTTAGAATTTAGAAAGTATACTATCTTTAATAGATCAATCAACAAACATTCATTACAAATCTAGATAAAACAATAAATCAGGACATAGAGATTTCTCACTAGTGGTCACAATTGTACCCAATGGTGTGTGTGTGTGTGTGGGGGTCATCTCGGTTTCAGGGGAGGGTAAGTTAGGCCGGTTTCAGCCACCATTTTGGGCTTCTTATTTTTTTGGCGTTTCGTTCCAGTCTTCAATAATTTATATTACGCAAAAGATTTTTAAAAAACTCAGAAAAATAAAAAAAGTGGAGATATAAATTTGACATTTTGTTTGAATGTAACTGATTGAGTAGGTTATCGGCGGATTTCTTTTAGATTTTCGGCACTTTCCGTTCAAATCATCTAGCAACGCATAACTTGAATGCTAGATGATTTGAACGGAAAGTACCTAAATAGATTTTCGGCACTTTCCGTTCAAATCATCTAGCAACGCATAACTTGAATGCTAGATGATTTGAACGGAAAGTACCTAAATAGATTTTCGGCACTTTCCGTTCAAATCATCTAGCAACGCATAACTTGAATGCTAGATGATTTGAACGGAAAGTACCTAAATAGATTTTCGGCACTTTCCGTTCAAATCATCTAGCAACGCTTTCAAGATATGACAAGTACAATCGGCGAGAATTTAATTACTGCTGCCGAATGATTCAACATTTAAATTACTTCCTTAAAGAGCAAGTTATTAAAAAGATTTTTCGGTTTACCAAAATTTGAAAATTATAAAACATGCTGATACAGTAGCTTTATATGCAGTGTTCCGCGGGCATTAAATGGAAAATTGAAAGTGAATTAAAAGATTATTCATACTGAAAAGAACCATAAAATTATTTAACTTAAGGTTGTCTCAAATATCTTCAATTCGTTCATTATATACGATTCCAAAAAATGTTCATGGTTTCTAGGTAAACTACCTCGTAATATCTAAACAAACGAAGGCCAATTTAAGCAAATGTAAAATAAATTTCATCAAAAATATTGAAATTATTTCCGTTTGATTGATAGATCCCTGACAATCTAATAATAGAGTTGCCGCGTAGGATTCTCAAATGGCTACACGAAGCCTACTGAAGTCACTAGCTGGCAGAGTGGTTGTAGTCATAGTTCTATGCATTGCGATTCCCCAGCCACACCTATTACACGTGTCCCCCGTGGTGATTCAATTGTCAATACCACCTCCAAGCAATGGTAGTTAAGTAGAAGGGTCAGTAGCTCAACATTGAAATAGTACATAAGAGGTTTTGTATATATATATATATATATATATATATACTTTTTTTGTTTACAATAACTAGATCAATTAGCCAATCGTAAGAAACTCTCTCCCTATGGGAGAATTACGGTTAAACGTACGGGGCCTATGAGCTTCATCACGCCTCAAAAAACTCCTGTCGATGGGTGGGGGGGGGGCTTTCTATTGAAGTTCGTGGGTAGACGCTTTTAATAGCTACTGCGAGGGAAGGGTAAACATCAAATGGTAACTCTGAGTCACAGCCGAGCCGAAACACATACATTGTATACCATATGTTTTTTTTTCGCTTTTTGTTATGATTCGCTATCAGATAATGTCTGAATATGTTTTTAGAAGTGTGTGTGATGTTTGTTGATTGGACGCTCCCACGAAGAGTCAAGTGATGCACCCTCCACTGTCCACAATGTGTCCATTGTTTCACTTGGGATCTCGGTATTTTGACATGCAACTCTATGCGTGATTCCATTCTCTCTCTCAGTGTGTGTACGTGTGCGCGTGTGTGAGTGATGTTAACATCTATGACGATGTATGTTACATGGCTTATTTATCAATATGTATGATAATTATGTATGCGTATGTCTTTTTGTGTGTGTGTATCTGTCTTCCCTGTGTGTGTGTGTCTATCTCAATGTACTATCTGTGCGTGTGTGTGTGTATCTCTCTGTGTCTGTGTGTGCTTGTGTGTCTATCTCTGTGTATCATACGTGTGTGTATGTGTATCTGTCTGTGTGTGTCTATCTCTGTGTATCATATATGTGTGTGAGTGTATCTGTTTATGTGTGCGTTTCTATATCTGTGTATCATACATGTGTGTGTGTATCATATATATGTGTGAGTGTATCTGTTTGTGTGTGTATCTATTTCTATGTATCATACATATGTGTGTGAGCGTATCTGTGTGTTTATGTGTAAAACAAATATGTAACGAGCTATAAGCATGAATTTATACATTTATTAAAGTGTCGTTCACGTCAGAGTCTCTTTAAATTATAAATGTTTTGTTTGGATGATACTTTATGTTTCAATCTGGTTTATTTCATCACACCCCCCACCCCCCACCCCGGAAGCCTGTCTCTTATTAAAAGAAACAACTTCGTATAAAGTCATGGTCTTGTTAAGACTAGGTCAGCTGTCAGGAATGACAAATCTGTGTCGTGGGATGTCAACATATGCACTGATTGAGTAATGTAACACAAAAACAACAACAACAAAAATAACACGATAACGACATCTATCTACTTGCTGACTTTTGTTTATTTTACGACATTTGTCACACACATGTAGTCGGCATGTTTACTTTTCGTGTGATTATAGTCTCAGGTAAAAGAAAGATAGGTAGAGCTAGCTGCATGCAGACCAAAAAAAAAAAAGGCGCCAAGATAGGGCTGATCTCAGGCCCGTAGCCAGAGGGGGGCTAGGGGGGACTGAGCCCCCCCCCCCCGTGCATGATTTGAGTTTTTTGACAAAATTTTAATAATGACAGCTATAAAACATCTATCATTTTATTTAATAAATCAATAATAATAAAAAGTTTATATTTTGGCAATCATTCAGGCTATTTTACTTACATATAGAGCTTATCTAATTTTTGGGCATAAAAGATTGAATCTTATTGAAGTTCACTTCTGGGTATTTTGGGCAGCATTGGCATTTGGTGCTTCAAAGGCCGTGTGTGAGAGCAGTTTCTCAACCCTCACACGAATGCTCACCCCATATCGCAGATCAATGTTACAAAAGCGTCTAAGCAATCTTTTCCTGCTTGCATTTGAAAAATATTTAACAGACGATCTGAATGCCGAAGCATTTTTGGGTAAATTCAGTGCTAAACCCAAGCCCGTAGCCAAGTCAAAGTAAGCAGGGAGGCACCAATACCCAGCAAGGGGGCACCTTTACTTTTTCTTTATTTTTTACTCTTTTTCTTCTTTTTTAAGTGGGGGCACTCCACACCTAGCGGGGGGGGGGCACAGCCCCCCAGTGGCCCCCTTGGCTACGGGGTTGGCTAAACCACGAAGTTTGCAAATTTGAAACGTATAATAATATAAGTTCGCAACAAGTGCCGACGAGTGAGAAGGGGGGCGGGGGGGCCAATGCCCAGGGGCCCGGCGAGTTTTAGGGACCCGAACTGCTAGCCAATCAACTTTTTAAAATATTAATATCAGCCCAGGGGCCCGAAATTTCTGTCGATGGGCCTGTTCGCAACCTTGTAATAGTTTTATATATTGATATCTTCGGAGGACAACTAGCAACTTAAATAAGTTAATAAAATAACATTGGCTTCTGACTTCATTTTTATACATATGAATAATAAAATAATAAAGTACAAACTCCGTGATTTCTGAGTGATGTTATTTAATTTGCAAATTTACTTTTAGCAGAATTAAATTTATTTTAAATTGAATAATTGCGACTGTTTTTGATGATAGATCTGTTCTTTGTTTTCAATATTTTATACGAAATATCACACTAATAGCTAAGTTTTATTCATGCATCTTTGTCGTTCTTCCCGGGTTGTACGTTAAACAAACAGTATAATGATATAAATCAGGTATCTATTATGTAACAATTGTGTAGCAGAACTATTGGTCAATATATTTATAACAGGAATCAGAAATTGCTCAGCCTCAATAAATTTGTATCATTAAAACTCTTTACTATTTAAATTTTGTTTAACAAAACTGCAGCATGCCATGCATTATTGAAACGTAGTTAAAATTATATATTTCTAATTAATAGCTAAACAATCGGTACTAAAATGCACCATTCCAGATATGGAACTGCAAAAAATTTCTTGGGGAGGGGACTCACTGAGATCCCTTCCCCAAACCCCTCCTCTCCGTTCGCAAACTTTCGGCGCTTGGCGCCTACATTTTCGTCCCCCACCTCCCCGAACATTTCTTCTTCCCCACCAGGGGCGGATTTAGGGGGAGGGGGCGGGGGGCCCATGCCCCCCCCCCCGTTATCACAAGTTTAGGTAATACATCATTAAATTATCGAAATATTTTTTGTTCTAAGACCAATTTTCAATAATGAAAACAGTTTTGCCTCCCCCCCTCGGGGTCAATGTTTTGCCCCCCCCCCCCGTAATAGTTGTCTAGATCCGCCCAGATAATTTCTTCGGCACCCCCCCCCCCCGAAAAAAAATGTTTCGCCCCCCCGAAAATGTCTTCGGCCCCCCCCCCCAATCCAATATTCCTGGCTACAGGCCTGGCTGATCTTTTGGGCTAATTTTATATCTGGAGGAGGGCGCCCAAAAAACTTTGCATTTCCATTGGCTCCTTAAGTTTCGCATTTCACCCAATGGCGTAAATAATAGGAAACGGGGGACCATAGCAGTCCTCCCGGGGGGAAGGGGCGAAATTTTGAGTGTTCAACACCTGGATACATCAGAATACGCAATTAATTCGTATGAAGCTGTTCGAATTCCAAATCATTTATGCTTTGAATATTTTTCCCCCTCAATAAATAAATGATATAAAAAGAAACACCCCCCCTCCTACACACAATTTTTTTACCCGTACAAATGCGTCAATCTCCTGTCGGAATATCCTTGGAATACAATACGGCCTCGGAGCAGAATTAGAAAAGAAATAGTATTTGGACGTATGGAATTATTTTCTAATGATAATAGTTTATCATGTAATTATGTACATAGCTTATAAGCACCATACTAACAGAAAATCTTTCCAAAGAGAGGTTCATTTATGCGTTTATATCTTGGCTTTCTTTACCGATTAGGCATTGGGTGGTGATGAATATTGAAGAACATACGAGGGCCCGTGTAAAATCTGCTCTGAGACAATAACATCGACAACAAAAACTGCAACAACAACGGCAACAAAAAAATGAAAACAACAATAGAAATAACAATAACAACAATAACATCAATCAATATAAAATCCATATGGTGCGTTGTCTAAAAACAACAACAACAGCGACAATAAAGATCCAACGAACTATTTCCTAGATACTTTCTTTCACCGAAATTCACAATCTCTCCTTCCTCTTCACAATCTCTCCTTCCTCTTCACAATCTCTCATCCATCCTCACAATCTCTCCTCCCTCTTCACAATCTCTCCCCCCACTTCATAATCTCTCCTCCCTCTTCACAATCTCTCCCTCTTCACAATCTCTCCCTCTTCACAATCTCTCCCTCCGCACAATCTTTCCTCTTCAAATCTCTCCCTTTGCACAATCTCTCCCTCTTCAAATCACTTCCTCCGCACAATCTCTCCCTCTTCACAATCTCTCCCTCTTCACAATCTCTTCCTCTTCACGATTTCTCCCTCTTCACAATCTTTCCCTCCCTCTTCATCCCATTGTAGGATCTGTATATCTAACACCTCCAGACGCCTCCAGCGAAACATACACTAGTGTGTCTAACAGTAACCTCTATATGTTTACTCCAAGTGTAAATACAGAAGACAAACAAACATACGACCTAGGTCAGAAGATGCACATGTTGGCCCGAGGGGGGTTCAACAAAAAAACTGATATCTCGACCCAGGCACCGCCTATCTATACTACTTATCTCACATTTTTAACAATTATTGCTTACCACCCACATACCCCAACCCTCTTCTCTCTCTTTACCCCCCCCCCAACCTTTTTTTTAAACCAAGTTTTTGTTTGTTTCTTAGACCATTCATTTGTGGACCAAATATTTACTTTTTTGACGAAAAGTTACAATCCATTATTCAAATATGAAATCAACAATGCCTGTCCTTATTAATCGCTGATACAAAAACATAAAAAACAAATAAAACGCATTATAAAACGTTGTACATTGTTACATTTCAATCAACCTATATTTGACTTACTATTTCCCAGCTGATGAATTTCACTTTAATTACGCTTTCTCCATATCAACAACTAATATTGAATGTAAAAAAAAAGAGTCAATCATCTATTACAAAAGAGTCAGTTATTAAACAACTATTTATTTCAGCAAATTCTGTAGATTTTTTTAAAGATATCTAATGTATTTAACTAGGGTGTCGACGTAATGTATCGTTAAACGCGATTATAGAACAATCGTCTATTATTCCCAATTAGTATAAAAGTAATGATCTGTCTATCTATCTATCTATCTATCTATCTATCTATCTATCTATCTATCTATCTATCTATCTATCTATCTATCTATCTATCTATCTATCTATCTATCTATCTATCTATCTATCTATCTATCTATCTATCTATCTATCTATCTATCTATCTATCTATCTATCTATCTGCTAGCAGGCCTCTATGTCAGTCAAACTGTACATACATCTGGAGTTTCAGTTTACAGTCAGGCCACACAGCGCCGTGTATAATATTTCAATTCTCATTGTAAGTACATTCCAGCACACAAGCCCACGCAATTTCCACATACATTACCACACACATTACCACGCACATTACCACACACATTACCACACACATTACCACACACATTACCAAACACATTCCCACACACATTACCACACACATTACCACACACATTACCAAACACATTCCCACACACATTACCACACATATTCCCACACATTCTCCCAAACACATTCCCACGCAATTTCCACACACACTCCCACGCAATTTCCACACACATTCCCACGCAATTTCCACACACATTACCACGCACATTACCACACACATTACCACACACATTACCACGCAATTTCCACACACATTACCACACACATTACCACACACATTACCACACTCATTCCCACGCAATTGCCACACACATTACCACGCACATTACCACACACATTACCACACACATTCCCATACAAATTCCTACACACATTCCCAAACACACAATCCAACTCACATTCACACACATATTCCCACACACATTCTCCCAAACACATTCCCCTACACATATTCTCACACTTATTCCCTCACACACATTACCACACACATTCCCACACACATTACCACACACATTCTCACACACATTACCACACACATTCCCACGCACATTCCTCCTCACTTATTCCCACACTTATTCCCCCTCACATTCCCCCACACATTACCACACACATTCCCACGCACATTTCAATTGTTTCGTTTTTTTTAAAAATATATTTCCTCATTTTTTATAAGAAACTGTGACAGTATCGGCTTCCCTTTAACCCAATTAATAACAATTTTTCACCCCCTCCCCTTCCCATAAGTAGTGTTGACTTCCTCGGTTTAGACCCGAGCTACCCGACTGAAGATAACAGTTGCCCTCTGTTCTTATCATATCATGACGACTTGGTGACGGATCGTCCAGATAGGCGACCACGGCGGTCCGTCGTTAACTGCCAGGATAGATGTCCATTTCAAACCTTGACTCAGATAATCCAGGGGGGGGGGGTTAAACCTATCATTGAGTGCGAGAGTTCATGAATTACTCCGAGTTTTTGAGATGGAGAATGTAGGCATAGCCTCGAACTGTACTCTAACACAATGTTGTTGCTGTTGTTGTTGAAGTAAGGTTCTAGAAATTGTATCATGGCATAATGAGTCGGGGATTTGAGAGTAAGATTAGATTAGACGTTTTGTCTAATTAGTTCCATTTGTTTTTGTTTTTTTTGAAAGATGAATTTCATTTTTTTTCTCTCTTTTGTTTAAGAGTTGGCATGTGTGTTTTTTGTTTGACGAAGAATTTCTTTAGCTATGTTTGGATGTCTGGTATTCGGACCAGTAATCTTTAAAAACAGTTTTTCTTTTCTTTTAATTACTATACCAGTGTTCCGCTAACGAGGAGGTCTCAAAAGGATGAGGGTTGGGGGTTTAGTATGGGTCAGTTTGTATTTTGTACGGCCGGTTAAGAGGGCTGCGTGCGTCCTTTGCGGTGTTGGAAGTAATTATTATGCACATTTTGTTATATGTTATCTCGGAAATTTATTAACAAAGGTTTGTATGAGTAATAGATATTAGTTGCTAATTCTGCGAGATTTATGTAATGACCGCCGAACCAACAATTCCTCTCTCACCCATTCCACGGTCTCACAAACGGTCGCCTTGACATATTTAGTGTAGAACATATATGTGTATAATATTGTGGTATCACTTGGAGAACTTCACTTGTATAGCCAACATAAAGATATAGGTCTTGTAACCAGTTTACTTTTTCTAAACAAAAAAAGGTACCGGAAGTACCCTTTTTTTTGGGTCCGTCGTGTCATAAAAAAAATAACACTGAAAATATTGTCAACAGTAAACAGTGAATTTTTGAAAACGGAAAGAAAGAAGTGCCGGAACGCCGAGGGGGGGGGGGCAGGTAAAAACCCGCAGACGTCAGTTTGTCTCTCCCCCCCTCCCCATGTATTCTATCTCAAAGCCGTCATTTCACAGTGATGACATGGTATTTGACGTCCGTCACGCCTTGTTGATTGTCTTCCAGTGTGACTTAAATATTAAAAAAAAAAAAGAAAGAAAATCCATCGAGAAGTGAGTCTTATTGCAGTCTTTACCGTTTTTAAATTACAACGGCACTTTAAGGGGGTCATATCTGTCATGGAAAGACCTCCCACTCACACCCCTCCCACACACACACACAGCCAAAGAAGTCCCTTACTCCATTAGTTAACTATTACATCTGATGCTAATATGGTCTCGACAGATACGTTGGTCTAGGGCCAAAAAGAATGTCTGTCTCTATCGGACTTTGCATGGGGGTCCCCCCAAAGACCCTAATAACGGTTAAGTCAACGGTGCCCTAAAAGCAGGCTCGCGAGAATCAAAAGATGCGTATAATAAATAGTTTATTTCTACTTGAGTATACACACACAAAATCTCCGTTATTAACAGGCATAAAGTGTTGAGTTCTCAGAACAAACAATTTGTCGTGTGATCGTTAAACGTGACAATACAATCGATTCTCTATTACTGTGGACTTTTTTTTTTCTAATTTCCTTTTCGTATAACTTTAATTTTATTTTAATAAAGTCTCCTTATACGAAACGCTGAACCGTCTAAGTATTTGTAGTATGAATCAACCAGTGTGTTTAACTGAATGAAATATCTCAGCGTTTTGAATGATGGGGTGGAAATAAAGCTGGAACGGGGTTAGGGCTAAGAAATCAACGATTGAATATCGAGCGGAATTCAATAGCTTTGGCATACGGCTTCTATATTGATTCCCTTCACGAGAAAAGAAGGAGGTTGAAAGGTCTAACCTTTGTGTTTGTTGTCGTCTCGTGAGAGAGAGAGAGAGAGAGAGAGAGAGAGCGAGAGAGCACGGTACCCTCCCCTCCCTACACCATTCGATCAGCGCGACGAGAAATACTGCCGTTGCGAAGGACGCTAAACAATGGACGAGGCCAAAATTTTTTTTTACCTCCCCTTGCCCTTATCAAAAGTAATCATTTTAAATTACTGAACAAATGTAGAATTAAAACATCAAGTTCTAATCAGTTGGCAATGAAGAAGAGAAGTGTAAATATACAGAGGCGGACTTAGGGTGGCTGAAGCCCTGGATGCATTAAAAAAAATGCGAACCCTTTTAAAAAAAAAGATTCAATGGAAAAAAAAAAACGTTGTGCAACTATAATGATGTGTTTTGCTGGGGCCCCACTTAAGAGGGGACCCATAGCTCGTTCCAAGTGCACCCGCCTTAGAATCCGCCTCTGAAAATATATTGGTGAACATGAATTCCAATTTATCAGCAGATCGCTGATGTGGGGGTGTTGCCATTTTAAGTGTTGCAGGTGATAGCTACATGAAATTATATTGCACAACAACAACAAAACTGTCATTGTGTTGGACCAACTTTACAATATAAAAAAAAATCAATCAATAATCCTCTGCTAGAACCAACACACACACACACAAACACACACACGCGCACAAATTGACAGCACACTTGGCACACAGAAACACAATGAGACATTTTATGTTGTGACACCCCATTGTCAATGGCGATCGCAAATGGGTTGGGTTGGGGTGGGGGGCGACATACCTGAAGGAGCAGCTGGGAGAGGAACGGTGGAACTGTTACGTTATTTATGGTAGGGAGGGGGGGTGTAAGTGAAGGGGGGGGGATATTCGATGTGATCGTGTGAACTAAATCTGTCCATTATACCGGGCCAGTGGGAGATTAGTTTACAACTGGTTGTAGTTTGATTCGATCAGGTTTGTTGGACAAGACGTTATTTTTAGTGTTTTCACATATACTGTTGTCATCGTCAATCAACAAAATGATTTCTTCCTTGTGTTTAAAAAATAACGAACAATTAGATACTTAGGCTGAGGTTTAAAAAAAAAATTGTATTAGTATAATTAAGGGAATTCTGGATTACACTTCAAAAAGAATTACTTCTTGATTATATCGTAGTATGAGGTAACTACTTTGTTTATGTTTAGTATGAGGTTATCTTTTGATTAAAAGCATTATTTGCGGTTACTTCTTGATTAATGTATTATGTGTGGTAACATCTTGATTAAAGAATTATGTGTGGTAACTTCTTGATTAAAGAATTATGCGTGGTAACTTCTTGAATAAAGAATTATGCGTGGTAATTTCTTGATTGAAGAATTATGCGTGGTAACTTCTTGATTAAAGTATTATGCGTGGTAACTTCTTGATTAAAGAATTATGCGTGGTAACTTCTTGATTAAAGAATTATGCGTGGTAACTTCTTGATTAAAGTATTATGCGTGGTAACTTCTTGATTAAAGAATTATGCGTGGTAACTTCTTGATTAAAGAATTATGCGTTGTAACTTATTGATTAAAGAATTATGCGTGGTAACGTCTTGATTAAAGTATTATGCGTGGTAACTTCTTGATTAAAGTATTATGCGTGGTAACTTCTTGATTAAAGAATTATGCGTGGTAACGTCTTGATTAAAGTATTATGTGTGGTAACTTCTTAATTATAGCACAACAAGTGGATATTAGATTATAACAAGATAAAGGGTGACATCAATATTGAAGCATCACACAGAGGCACATTAAAATGCGAGTCAAACTGGACGCGAGTCCTGGGGGACCTAGAACACGAAAGGGCCTCACTAAAATCTATAACTATAAAAATAGTACAGTGATTCTCAAAGTGTGGTTTGCAGACGAATTTCAAGTTGGACGCGACAAAAATGTAAAGTTTCTATAATCTATATAAGCATGGGCGTATTCACATTCATGGGGGGGGGGGGGCAAGGGGGGGCATTTGCTCCCCCCCTTACATTTAAAAAAATGTCATAAAGTTGTTATTTGCCCCCCCCCTGGAAATTTTTGCCCCCCCCCCCCCGGTAAAATTCCTAGCGACGCCCATGTATATAAGCATAATTAAAACTCTTATTTTCTCCATGTCATGAAACTAACGTTTTGTGTATATATATATATATATTTATATATATACAAGGTATTAGGGAAATCATTTTATACCATTAATTACGCGATTATTCCCTTTTTTTTGAGCAGGTGAATCTCTAAATAAACAATGACCGTTTTTTTTTAGGAAGGTCGTGACACACCAAAAATCTTTTGTCAATGTGGGTCGCAAAGCATACAAGTTTGAGAGCCAGTGTACTATTTTATTTATTTTTCAGTCTTTTAAAAATAGGCCTTAAAGTTTTGTTTTTGCGCCAGGGCCCTTAGCCGATGTAGATCCGTCTCTTGTATCAACTGTGATGAATTAAGTTAAAACGTTATATGTGGTTACTTCTAGCCCTATTTGGTTAGTGGTTACTTCTAGACGATGACATACAATTATATGTGATCAATTCTTTGGTTGAAAAACAAACAAACTTGAAACATTTAGATTATGTCAAAATATTTGTTTACTGGTGACATACTATACGTGGTTCTTAATTGAAACATAGTGTGTACTTCTATTGAGACTATAGCTCGAGCATAAGACTTGAATGCCTTCCATACTACATTAAAATATTTGATTATGTTGATGTATTATAAAATAGCACTCAGTTTCTTTTTATTATTGTAATATAATCTTGTTTACTTTTTTATTTTACATTTTATGAGAATGGTGTGCAAAATACCATTACTAAACGTGATCGATCAACTAGGCCTTCTTAAAAGTCCCTCACTGAGCCATCATTACCTGATTACACAACGTAGTGTACCTTTGTTTTCATGCACTGATTGCTGCAATAAACGTCTAAACTAACAATATTCTAAATATGTCAATGAGGCTTTAATATACAGCCCGATTATCACAAGTTTTAACTGCTTAATCGATAGGTTTTTTTTATTGATCTTATTATTCATTGTTGTTTGGTATTTATTATTAACATTTAATTGCCTAACAAACTTATAACCAGTTCTGTACTAACTTTAGTGAAGACAGGGGCGGGCTTTATAAATCCTGGCCCCCCATTTCCGTGCAAAAAAAAACAACAACAACTAAAACTGTTAATATTCTGCCTCCGCCCCCCCCCAGTTACGCCACTGCTATTCAACAGTTAAATCTACAGTGTTGTTCAGTATCAGGTTAACTTCATTAGTAATCAATTAAAAAAAAACATTTTACATCTGCTGTTGTCTAGCTAACATGATCAGTCAATCAACATGACATAAATAACTGAGTTATTTTTTATTTATTTCTGTCTAGCAAATTGTATTAAAGCACAACAAATAACCCCCTCAAAAAAACTTTGCATTTCTCTTTTCAAAATTTAGATTAGATGGCAGCAAAATCAAAAATTAAAGCCAGTCGAGGAAGAATTCGATTACTTACCCCAATAAGAGAGGTGAGTCTGTGTTAATTAACACTTTTATTTCATTGGTTATTTCTGGGCGTAGGTTAATGGGTTGAGACAGGGACAGCTTAGTGTACATTTGCAAAGGTACATTTGCGACCCCAGGCATTGGTACATTTGTGACCCCAGGCAAAGGTACATTTGCGACCCCAGGCATAGGTACATTTGTGACCCCAGGCAATGGTACATTTGTGACCCCAGGCAAAGGTACATTTGCGACCCCAGGCTAGGTACATTTGGGACCCCAGGCAGAGGTACATTTGTGACCCCAGGCAAAGGTACATTTGCGACCCCAGGCATAGGTACATTTGCGACCCCAGGCATAGGTACATTTGGGACCCCAGGCAAAGGTACATTTGTGACCCCAGGCATAGGTACATTTGCGACCCCAGGCATAGGTACATTTGCGACCCCAGGCATAGGTACATTTGGGACCCCAGGCATAGGTACATTTGCGACCCCAGGCATAGGTACATTTGGGACCCCAGGCAAAGGTACATTTGGGACCCCAGGCAAAGGCACATTTGGAGTTCGAGGAGCATATACTTTTCAAGGTCTTAGGCAGTGGTGAATCTACTTGAGAAGTCAATAGGAAAAAATACTTTTCGATCCCTAGGAAAAAGTATGATTTAGGATCCTATGAAAAATTTGTTGTCCAGAAAGATGCTTATAAATTGGGCTCCTAAATATCTTTAAAAACTGGGCCCTCTCTTTGACCCCCCCACCCCTGCCTTGAAGCCTGGTCGCCTGATAAGTGGTCAGATTGCCCATCTTTGTACCGGCAAAATAAAAAAAAATCTCAACATGCCCCCCCCTTCCCCCATTTTTTTTTTAAAAGAAGGGTGGGGGCACTAGTGCGTCAAACCGTACAAGTAGTTCTGGTTGACAGTTATATGTAAACATAAAATATTCCGAGAAAACAGGGATTTGCCCAGGTTTGTTTTATACTCTTATGGCCAGACTTTATTGGTGGATGTCTCACAAATTCAAATTGAAACTTATTTTTTTTATTTTGACCAGGTTTCTGGGCTTGTTCCTGTTGAAATTGTTCCATACGGTTCTAAAACTGTCAAGATTTCTGACCCCGTCAAACCGATATTAGTGAAAGCGCTGCCTGCAGCACGCATTAAAGAGCCCAAACTAGAGAAGAACAAATACGTCCCAGGGTAAGTCGAGACCAGTGGATATAATTAAATCGAGCGAAATGTGCATACAAAGTCAACCAACTATTTTATAAACTAATTATTTTAATGATTATGATGATGGGTCATTTGAAAGGGAGAGAAAAGGGTAAGGGGGCGTCTTGGGTAGGCCCTACCAATGATAATTAAAAGTATCAAATGTGCACGAGATTGCCTTAATAGATTATTTGCATGTTTGCCCTTAAATGCACAGTTTCAAAATTTACGTTTCACCAATGTCCCCCGAAATGTAAGAACCCTTATGTCAAAGATCATATGATTAAGACAGTTCAGAATATATTTCGTATTCAACATTTTTCATCGTATTTACTGACTTAAAAATGAAATTAAATTGATACGCAACAACACATGTTTTTAGAAGTTAGGCTTTACAGGTGAGTAGAGAATGCTGTTTGAATGATACTATTAAGCTTTAAAGATGTGTTAAGAATGCTGTTTGAATGATATTATTAAGCTTTAGATATGTGTTAAAAAAAACTGTTTCAATGATATTATCGATTCTTGTTTCTATTTAAAGCCCCGTCGATGCTGTAGTAGAGGAGTACCTGAATCAGGCCAGGCAGGCCAACATCGTTCACTCACCTTACAGTTTCGGCACCATGTACTACGACCTGGATGGCGCAAAGGGCCCGGTCTGCTCTTGCTGCGCCAACAGAAACAGGGAGAGCCTGGAGAAGAAGGTGGCCCTCCAGAGAGGGCAAGACATCAGCTCCATTCGAGTGACGACTCCAGAGGACGGAGATAATCCACGGGAGGGTCAACAACCGCAACAGAATGACACCCCGGCAGCTCATCAAATCCACGCTTATCCACAATCTATAAAAAGACACACGGCGGCCACGTTTCCCTGGACGCATTACCCGATTTATCCGGACTATATTGACCCTTGGAGCTATCCGAACAGTCTGCTGTGCGTGTACAAAGAGCCTCGGGTGAGTCCATTTTCCAGAAAGCTCTCGGCCCAGGGGGCGTACATCAGAGGCCGAGTGGTTGAGGCCAACACGAAATATAACGAGAGCATGCATAAACTGCAGGTTCACTTCGAGAAAAATTTCAGTCTTCCAGAAGGTTCTTTCACAGAGGATGATGAGGATGATTAAATGATTTCCAAACGTTCATACTTAATCATTAAATTTGAAATTTTAAACTGGATCAGATTAAGGTCAGTTGGAGGCCCCCGGGGAAAGTAGTAGAAGAAAATGCGGAACCTCTTAAAAATAAGGGCAAGATTCTAGAAAAATATTAAATAACAATTCGAAATAGTGGTTTAGTGGAGCCCTTTAGAAGTCGGGCCTAGGGCGACCTTACTTAATCTTTAATTAATGAGTGGCTGTCAATACATCTTATGCTAAGTGATTAATGAAGGTTTATTAATATTTTCTAAGCTAATATTTGATAAGATATTGTTTACAGTCCAGAATAATATATATATATATATATATATATATATATATATATATATATATAGAATAGCGTTAAATCGAAAGTAAAGAATTAATACAACAGTATTCCAGTTTAAAACACAATCATGAACAAATCGGAACTGCCCGAAACCAAAAATAACCTAGCCTACCAAATGTTTTGCCCGGTACAGCTAGTATATATATATATATATATATATATATATATATATATATATGTATGTACAATGCCTTTATGTATTGACACTATGAATATTGTATTTATAAGTATCAATGTTTGTACATATTTACATTAAAGTCCATATCTCATATATCAGAATGAAGATAGTGTTATAAAAAAAAAGTCAACTTGCTTTAACTTCATTTGTGGTACAAATGTCTATGGACACTATTTGAACTTCGATGTGATGTTTGACTTTAAATAATAGTTTTCTAGACATTAACAAGTACTTTGGCTTATGCCAGCCCCCCTCCCAAATACCCCTACTGAAGTCTCTTCTAAAAGCTGCCCCTCGTCACTCAGGGTCCAATCAAGGGCTCTGTGTAAGATTGTTCGGAAATACAGGAAATACAAACAAATTCATCGTGAACCACTGATTCCAAGATTATTTTAATGCACTAAGTCCATTTAATTACAATAAAATAACAATTACATAAAAAAAAATAATACTAATATTTGTATTAATTAAGTCAAAAAAAAAACTGAGACAAAAATGGTACTATTTATTAGTATGCCGTCGTTTAAGATTGGGGAAGGGGTACTTTGTTTACATTACCTTTTATACAATCTTAAGTTAAAGTGTTAAGGGCAGGGTTAAACCACGAGGGTAAGCATTTAGTCGTCAGTTATCATTCTGAAAAATGACCCTAGGCCAAAAAAACTGACCAATTAAATATGTTCTATTTTTATAGTACTACTTTTAACAGATTTTTTTTTATGTGTGGAATTTTCATTTTATGTTAGAAGATAAAAACATATATATGTAATAAATTAGAGCTAATTATTTTTGCCTTGCTGACATTTAGGTGAGAACTGACGCTGACATTTGTAGGCGTGAAGAAAAAAAAATACTTTTATTACTCCCCTTTAATGTTGATCAAAGTGAAAACCATTGCGATTTTCGTTGTGACGTGTCGGATTGCTAGTTTACTGATTGGTTGGAATAGAAACGTCATATTTCAGGACACGTCCTCGTGTTACATAAATCTATTTTTACGAAATAAAGTATCATTTACTTAATTTGAATTTTAATGAGATTAATGTATGAAACTAGAAAACTAGAAAAATAAAAAGTAAAGACATGCAGGGCTGGTGTCAAGAGTTTGGTTTGGTAGTCGTTGTCTAAGGAGGAATGAGGGTTGAAAACTGAGCTAACTGCTAGCGTTTTTCTATTTCTTCAAGTCAGAGTAAAACAGAGTGAAAACAACCACAGCAGGTGTGTTAAGCTAGACTATGCAATTATTTACATATTTACAAAGGGCAATCGCCCTGAAAAAGACGGGTAACTAATGGCGTACTCACGACTGCATCACAGCTACCTCACGGCTGTATCACAGCTACCTCCGGGCCTCAAGTCTGTATCACTGCTACCTCAGGGCTACCTCACGGCTGTATCACGCTACCTCACGTTTACGTCAAGGATGCATCACGGCTACCTCACGGCTGCATCAGGGATCTCCCAGTCATTCTCAAAATAGCTGTCCCAGAGGGTCTCTCGACCAAGGGATCAACTTCCTAGCTCTCAAAATAAACTGTCCCTTTAGGGGAGTTTCACCTGACTGGATCTCGCCATATCTCTCAAAAAAAGCTGTCCTAAAGGGGAGTTCTCACCTCTTACGAGCTGTCTCAAAGAAGACCCTAAACCTAGAGCGCTCAAAAGACCTATGACAAAGTGGTTTTTCAGCCATTGGATCTCCGCAACGATCTCAAAAAGCCTTTCTCACTCCAACTCCGTGAGAACTCCTGAGTCACGACTATCCACGACGGTGTGTCACTCCACTTGACCAACGACAACACCCCCCCTCCACACCAAGGACTCTACACCCATACATCCAGTAGGGAAAGAGCGTCAACAAGGATCACTCTTTACACCTTCACAATGGTTGTGACGTCAACTTGAGTGAATAGCGTAATCTTTCCCCCCTTGGGCTGGGTGACTTCGTCCAAATCAAACACTAGGGAATTTCACTCTGCCAATATTCCACTGGTGATAACCGCAACCTATCCATGTAGCAAGGGGGTGCAAACACCTGGGTGGTTGCCTCTTTGAGGCGGCAAAGTCTTGCATAGGGAATAGAAATCTGAATAGAAAAACATGACTGCAGTTTAAAAATAATAAATAAATGCTTGTAATCGTAAAATGATTGTATTATGTATGTAGACAAAGACTATTTCTATATCGGATGATTGTTGAAATACCCAATAAATGTTTTTAATGCATTGGATGGTGCAGCAATTTGTAAAGTAAAACATGGATCCGTTTAAGTGATTTGTGTATCACACAGCTTTATGTATTGTGTAATGCAGAGACGCTATTAAGCTTAGGAAAACTAGGAAACAGTAGCACTTCTCCCCACAAGTCAAGTGCCAATAATCTAGTATGTCGACATATATCATTTCATGTACACGCCCCCATTCAACTGCTTTACTTCCGGCTCTTCTGTCAAATTAAATTAACCGATGTGGCCCAAGAATTAAAATCGTTTACACACAACTTTTCTCTCTCTCAGAACTCTCTCGGTGAAACTGCGGGCTGTGACCTAGTCTCTTAGAGCCCGTGAGATCAGACTTGCTGTGTCTCTCAACATCTGGAGACAGCCATATAGCCCAATGGCCAGCAAGCTTCCCGACTGGTCCACCCTGTGGTCCGCCAGCCCGGGACACTCAAAAAGCACATGATCCACGGTTTGCTCCACCTCCCTGCAGTGACGGAAAAGGGTATCGACATTGGGCCTCAACCTCCCGAAGTACGTGCCTATAGGATAATGCCCAGTACGGAACTGGGCAATTAACGCCTGCTCGATCCTCCTAAGCCTCCACCACGGGTCAGTTTTGGACGGCCGCTCCATCTGACTTCGGACATTTCTGCCCGTCACCCCATTGTCCCAACTCGAGAACCACTGAGATTGCTCAAAGAGCCAGATCTTGGCACACGCTGCCTCAAGTGAGCTCTTTCTTGCACCCACGGGCTGCGCTTGGGCAACTCACCTTTCCTAGATGAATGGATATTCCCACCACCATCCGTTTCTTTTGTTTGATTGCTCGTTTCGTCATCAAGTGAGTCTTGACTAGGTTGTAAAATATATACGTGTACATATCTTTAGATAAACTGGCCAGGGGTCATTCTAATATTACACAAGATAGTCTAATCTCAAAATAGTTTCAGAACCACTGACAAAAATTTGCAGTTCCTTACAATAAATATTTGAAATTCACAATTTGAACAGGCATGAACTGTGAAAGAAAGAGGGTGAAGACTCACAGATGATTCCACAAACTTAAACGGAGTTCAATTATCTGTTGTACATTTATAAGTTGAGTTAATGTTCTAGGCGAAACCAAGACCTTTACCTCAAATACACTTCAAAACCATCCATCGGACACTTCCGTAATCTTTTGTTTGGCAGTGGAGGACAAAGTGGCAAAATGGAAGTCATTAGGGCAGTAGTGTTGTTTTTGCATTTGATCCCCTGATGATCATGCCGTGGATGTGCCTTGCTGTTGGGAATTGAAAGGGAACTAATTCTTGAAATACACTTAAAACCCTAACGCTACAAATGTTTATAGAGTTAACCCCCCTGGTATCTTCAATACCTGGCACAAACTTGATACAGATATGGACTCAGAGAAGACATGTGTCATCCAGGATGAGTTGGGGGAAGGGGTGCAAAATACAAAGAGCGAAATATGTTATTTTACTTAAAAATAAAACTATTCTACTGCTGTAAAATGTGAATAAATGATAAATATCAATTATAAACAGCACAGTTGATTAGTGAATAATGTCTTATAGAGGTCTAACATATAAATCTATTGAATGAAATATCTTCATCTTCTTACTAACTGCATGCCATGTAGAAAGAAATATCGTAATTCATACACTGGAGAACTTTACGTAAGACCTTGAGGGGTGGGTGGGGGGAACGGAAAGGCCGTAGTGTGTCGCTCAATGATAAAGCTTGGCACAAAGGCGTTACGCTTGGGTGGGTGTTCGCAATCCAGGGGGAAAAAAACAACGTTATTGCCCCTAAGATCATTCTATTTATAACATCTATGATTTGTTCTGATACAATATTAGCCAGTTTTCTTGAAGTGTAGCTTAGTCAAAACTCCTTCAAGTACGCCCTGTAGGCCTATATATGCACCGCTGGTCTGATAGTTTTGAACATTTTGAAACATTACTGGATGACTTTGAAAAATGTTCACTTCCTGGAACAACATAGAAATAAGAATTCATTCAGTAAATGAAATCTTCATCTAGAAAATTGTTGGTAGCGATTTCTTTGATGATCTATCTATATTTTTATCATCTGCTAAACTGGAAACAATATATTTGCACAATGTTGATGCTGATAAAAAAATAGGTGAAAATATTTTATGTTTTAATAATTAAACATTTTAAAGCCAACGATAAGAGTTGTTATTTTCTTAATTAAGTATTTCGCTGAGCGAGCTTTGTACAAACATTTCATTGCAACTTTTGCTTCCGTATTAATCCATATCTGTACACTTGATTTGAATGCTAAGATTGTTAATTCCTACTTCTCGCGGTCAGGCATGAAGTTCTAATACACAAAATTTATAGTTTGATACAGTTTGAAATTTAGTTGAATTATGATTCGAAGTTTAGTTTATTTACAACGAAATTAAAAAAAAAATAAAGTAAATGTTAAAGGTTTCATTTAATGATAAACAAAATTAGAAGTTTACTTTGACATAATAGTTAGCTTAGGTCTTCAACTCTTTTTTTCTTTTAAATGTTATTATATAGGCAAGGGTTAGGGGTGGGCAAATGTTAGAACAGAGGGCCCGCAATGGCTTCTTAAATGTGACGCAATGGTCGGGCCAAGAGCAGATAGATGGGTGTGCCTCTAGCTTCAATTGAATTAAAAAAAAAGACTACTAGTAAACAAAACCAGGGCTCGATTTACCGCCGGGGATATCCCCGTCACTGAGAACTATAATCCCCAGCTCTGCTTTAGCTAATATATCCTAGCCGGGGACGAAATCATAGACATTTATCCCCGGCTGTGCAGAATTTTTTTTCATCCCCCGGCACTGGTTTTTAGAGCATTTTCGAAAAAAAATGCTCTATTGTCCCCGTTTTGTCTGTCTGTCTGTCTGTCTGTCCGTCATTACCCTAGATCTCAACAACCATAAGTCCTAGACCCATGATGTATATATCATTTTGTAGGTCTTGGCCTGCCATGTGTGCATCAAAAGTCCATTTTGCGATCTGACCTCTGAGGGGGTCTTATAAAGTACTGTTTTTTACTATATAAGCTATATTAACAAAGGAGCGCCCTAGATCTCAGCAACCATAAATCCTAGACCCATGATGTATATATCATTTTGTAGGTCTTGGCCTGCCATGTGTACATTAAAAGTTCATTTCGCGATAGGACCTCACAGGGCCAGGCTTTAGGGCTCATAAGGGGCTTATATATTATATATAGATTATAAGCTAAACAAAGGGGCGTAATCATTATTTATTTTTGTAACAGTTATTAAACATGACTTACTTCCCTCTCTATACATGAAAATGCTCTAAAACGTCCTGTTTTTACAGGCTTAATTTTTGCTTGTTCTTTTTAAATCGAGCACTGAACAAAACAGCGCGGGGCTGTGGAGATCGGGACCTATTCAAACAGCCAAACAGATCTTGGTTGCCTCCCAGCTGTAGTGACCCCCCCCCCCCACTTCTAGTGTAAAATTTGTACGCCCAACACGACGGCCACTAACTGTAACAAATGATTTTCATGTAACAAACGACTTAATTCTATTATATAATTTCAACCTGTGTTTATGTCTCTAGAGCGTGTCAGAGAGCTGTTTCATCATTTCCCTGAATAAGACAATAAGTCGTATTGACAATATTGCCCAGGGCAATGTAATTTTTAATATTTCACTTTGGGTCGCCACATTTCTTTTTGCTATCGTTCTTACATTTTATAAACCTTTAAACTCGAAAAGAATTAATAGAAATCTGAGAAAAAAAATTAGTTCTTCTGGTTTCTTGAATAGTGAACTCGAGTGAAAAAACAAAACGAAAGCATACTGTATTATGATTATTTTTCTTTGCTATTAAACGAACTTGCTATTAAAACCTCCATCCACATATATTGATCTTTTAACTGGGTAGAGTTATAAAAAGACCAATTTCATTTGAAGATAAACTAGCAATCAATGAAACCAGAGGTCAGCTGTATTTCCTTCAACCAGACAGACTTACTTAACATTTGTTTTTAAATATTAGAGTTAGTCTCCCGTTGAAGTCTCAAAAAACAAAACAGTTTAGTAAATTTAAAAGAATGAAAATCTTTCTAATCGTTCTGCTGATGGTGCCTGCCATTACGTCCTACAGGAGACGTTTTGTGACAATCACTGAAATGGGTAAGTAGATTTGTAAAATAGTTACAATTGTTGCAATTATTTTATTACCAGCTGGAACATACATGGGCGAAACAAAGGCCTGCAGGCCAAGTAAAGCCGGCTATGCCAATGGTCAGCAGTTCTGCGGCTCGCGAGCCGCATGCGGCTCTTCGGTGTCAAGTTGCGGCTCTTTCGATGTCAAATTGCGCCTTCCAGTTCTTTGAGCAAATATAATAATTATATGATTTTTATATACCTATTCCTAATAAATTACCATTATATTGAAACAACGATTTTATTGGCTCTTTAAAAATTGAAGGTAGCCGACCCCTGGGCTAGGCTGTTTGATCAGATCCGAGCTGTATTCCCCTCCCACAGGCTAAGTAAAGCCCGCTAGGCTTTTTGATCAGACCCAAGCTGTATTCCCTTATTCTCGACCACACTAGACTTCAGGGATGGGCAAACTACGGCCCGTGGGCCGCATGCGGCCCTTCAGCGTACATTATGCGGCCCGTATACATGTACATAATGCGAGTGTGAATGCGAAATAAATGACAAATACATGGTTATTATCATTAATTCACATTTTAATACGTTGTAAATTGTATTTGAAGTAGACAAAATATATGCGGCCCGCCGATAACAATCAAGTCTCAATGTGGCCCTCCGTAGAAAAAGTTTGCCCATCCCTGCACTAGAGACATTAACATATAATTGATTTGACTTCACATTAACACCGCACAAGCTCTTGGTCCGGCCCTTCTGTAATTTTTAGGAACTCGATGTAGCCCTTTCTTCAAACCCCCCCTCCCACCATCCAAAGAATTAGAACAGCATGGTCTTGCGGTAAATTACTCGACATCAATCTGAATGTCCCAAGTTCGAGCCGCGATTAGTGCAAGGGATTTTTTTTCTGGACCAGGTGAAGTACTTACAATCTGCCCGGCATAACATAGCCAGCTGGCATCGGTCAGGGTAATAAATCCGACTGCTCGTTGTGCTATCCAAAATAATCCTCTTGTAGAACTGTTTCATAGCGTTCCACCATAACATCGGTTCATCCCGTTGCCTAATTCACCTATCTATGTATTCCCCCCCCCCACCCCAAATTATCCCATGGCTACACAGGGACACATGGACTCTACTGCCCTCTTAGCTGTAAAAATAAAATAAAATAAAAATAAATAAAAATATAAAGGAATCGTATTTTTTTTGTATCAATCGTGTATATATTTTTTTCCTTGTGGATCTTGACTTGTACAAATTTATAATCTTGTATGAATAATTACTAAAGATGTTCTAGTGATCACTTCACCTAAACATCTACTGTAAATATGTAGAAAAAAAATCTGTTAACGCTCTGTTTAACATTAATTAACGTATGAATTACTTGCTTGTGTCACGTGACGCTGTTATAGGGTTGTTATTATTATTATTAACATACCTGGTGATGGGATCGAACCCTCTTATTGTTATCTGTCGTTGTGAATTGCTACGACTATGGCCTATCTAGGTAACAGCTTTAATTATTACGCAACACAGAAAAAAAAAATGGCTTGGCAACATTGTATTTATTTTTACATTTTCGTCAACGAAGGTTTTAGTTTTAGTTTTCGTCAACGAAAACAACACTAATTTGTGGAAAGGATAAAGAATTAAAAAATGTAATGTTATAATAATACTGGAGCACCATGAAGAAATACGACGTGATAATGGCTCTTCAGCTGTAGGCAATTCTTGTGCATGAAACAAGTAGTTTACAGTAGATACATACCTTTTTTTTTATGACCGGCAATGTGCCTCAAAGTTGAACATGAATACATTTTTTTTTCTAAAACACTAGTACTGTAATCCTTAGAATTTTTTCTAGCGTTTAATTGCTAACAACACAACATCTAATCAGTAGCTTTTATTGGGACAGTTTTTGGTCGGTACATTTTATATTCCCACATGAAAACAATGTACCCTCTAATTTTCCCGAGGCTTTTCTATGACTTAAGACATTAGCTGTGTATGGTTTAAGACATTGACTTTGAAGGGAAGTTAATATTTTGTGCACAACTCAACGGTTTGCAGGGCAACTTAACAGAACATTAGTGAGCACGGTTATGATATGTATGTGCACAATAGGAGAAGGGTATGAGCATGGGCGTCGCTAGGAATTTTTCCAGGGGGTGGCAAAATTTTACAGGGGGGGCAAATAACAACTTTATGACATTTTTTTTAAATGTAAGGGGGGCAAAAGCCCCCCCCCCCTAGACCCCCCCCCCCTCATGGGTATGAGCACACAGCTTAGAGGGAATAGTACTATGGAGGCTTCAAAGAGGGACATTGTTGCGTTAAAATTCTCGCCAAAGGTTACGGTAGAATTTATATATATATCAAAGGCAGGCAGGCTCGCCGGGTGATTTTAATAAACTCACCAAATATGTGACGTCAGCTTTTTATATGTGCTAATATAAATAACAGAACTCAGTGCAGTATACAATACAACAAATATTTTAATACAACTATAATACAGCTTGCTCATAAAACGATCTACAAACAACTTCTATTATAACAAAAAACCACTTAGATCTACCTATGTCTACTCTAAGCCTGTCAGCACTATTCTCTCATCTACTATCTACTGTCTACTGCCCTACTGCACTGCCTATTCCCTACCGAACTGCTTATTAACTTATTCTAACTTAACTTTATAAAGGTCGGGGGGAGGGGGTAGGGGGTGATCACGCTCTCTATGCATGCGTCATTGCGGACAACAAAGTAAAAGTTGGGAGCTTAGCTTGACCAGGACCTTGGGTTACGTAATATGGTCATCTAAGATGAGTCACTTGTTTGGGAGGGGAAAGTTTCACCCGTCGGTGTAGAGAGGGGGATGGTGAAGGCGGGGGTAAATTCTAAACGCTACAGATATGAATAAATCTTCATCTTTAGGGTACGATACAGTAAACTTTGTTGCGCTTTTCATGGGTAAAACTTCCCCACCACTAACCAACTATCGGGTAACGATAATAACTAACATGTTACTTTATGAGCTTATGGTTCAATAAACAAAATTACCCACATATACCAGGCTATTATATCATTGTATCAATGGAGTTATACTTTTATTCTCAGGGTGTGTCTTTTTTTTCCTTCAACAGGCCATTGCCCTTTGAACCATTCCATAGGCGACACTTGGACTGAGCCCAACTGTGGGGGGAAGTACTCATGCCACATCGGTGGTTTTACTCACAAGAAGTAAGTGGTTTATTGTGCGTTTTTCAGACTATGTTCTATGTGGTGACCTCACTGGAACATTACGGGTTCAGACTATGTTTCCGTGTGGTGACCTCACAATAGGTCAACAAGTGTACTGTTTGACGCAGTGACCTCTGATTGAGGTGAAATATTTTAAAGACTTTTTTTTTTTTAAACTCAAGAAATTTTTTTTTTTATTAATTACACCTGGTACATTTGTTGATTTTAGGAAAAAAAAATGTTTGATACGAGAGCTGATAACATGCATAACAGATGTACTGGAGTTGACTAACATCTCGTCTTTTTTTGAGATGTTTTAAAGTAAATGAATAATATATGTGTACAAACCTATGTAATAAAATAAAAAAAAAAATTGCCCTGGAAGCCCCATCCCATCGTGAAGCGGGCCTTAAGAGTACATTATTGTTCATACCTTAGACGAGAAAAAAGAATTGGAATAGGCTGAGTGAATTACAGTATTAAGCCCCTCCCCCCCTCCTAAAAAAAGAATGAAACACACAAGATCGATTGACACTGGAACCCTATTGGGGCCACCATCAGGCCCGTAGCGTGCGGGGGGGGCAGGTAGGCCGTGCCCCCTCCCTGCGATTTGTCTGGCACCCTCTGCTTATTTGTTCTACTTAGTAACATGTATTACCTGCCCCCCCCTTGCTATTGCATGGCCCCTGCTGTAGAATGCCTGGCCCCTGCTGTAGAATTTTCACGCTACGGGGGCTGGCCACCATAAACGATAACAGTAACCTTTATCCGGCCCAGCATGTCCGTAAGAATTCATGATAGTCCAAGATATAAGTTCATGATAGTCATATATATATATACATATATATATATATATATATATGTATATATATATATATATATATATATATATATATATATATATATCAATAGATAATAATTGTTGGTAGGCCTATGAAAATTTAACTTTTTAAGATTTGACGTCACTTTCCAACTATGCAAAGTGTAACATTGTTAAAATAAATGGGGGGGGGGTGGGGGAGGTGGTGGTCGTGTACCATTGCAAAGATGGCGCTCTATGTAGTTGTCTAATTTTTAGAACCCATGATTAATCCGTGGCCCTGGCCAGAGATTTTTATTATTGCTAAGTGAATTGCTTTTACACGAGGGCAATAGTTTTATTGAGATAGGTATCAACCGTATCAAAATAGTAAATGTTGGGATGTAAATCCCAGTTTTGATTACATGTCTTCATTACTAGATCAAACAGCATTCATCTTAAGTGTGTCAACCAATCATATATCCAGACTTGCCGGAATGTTTGTAACATACATATGTGAAGGCTTCATATCTATCATTGAATACTAGGCTGATCAATAAATAATAGATTGTCCAATAAATCAGCCCAGATGAGCTGATTACCTGGCTGATTATATCCAGGGGTGCAACCAGTATGTTGAAGTTGGTAGAGTCCAGAATATTAGGGAAGATGAAAATTGGGATGTCTGTCCCAGAATTTTGGTAGGGTCGAAAACCATTGGTTTGATTTTTTGTAGGGTCCGGACCCGCACAACCCGTACATCGGTTGCGCCCATGCTTACATCTATATTGAAATACAGTCGATTCCGCTTAATTGGGACGCATCGGGACCGAGACTTTTTGTCCCGATTAAGCGGCTGTCCCAATTAAACATACAAATTTACTATTGGCTTCTTGGTTTGGTTTCTTTGAGATTTGTCCCAAATAAGCGGCTGTCCCAATTAAGCGGTGTCCCAATTAAGCGGAATCCACTGTACATGTATGATGGAACGTTGGAGAGCTAGACCAGACAATCAAAACAACTCTATATAAATCTTTAAATCTACCTAAATCTGTTCATATTAATTCAAAGATATTTTTATATGAATGCGAATTTTTTATGATAAATGTTTTTTTTTTTACACAGGATTAAGTATCAGCATTAGGGTACTTGGTACTTATTTTAACACGTACCTGTACTCAAGTACTACTCGAGTACATTTTAAAGTACTTGTACACAACTTTCCTATCGTTTAAAAAAAAAGATTTAAAAGTATTTTTGTGGTTAGCACCAAGCCCTAGCTAATTTTACTTAATTAAGGTCAGGGACCCATTTAAAGCTGGTTGGACTTAAGGGACTTCGAACCTGGTACTAAAACTCCTTTAGTTCTCAACAAAAAATGTCGAGCTATCGGCTACCCCGTCCCTTGTACATCCACTCGCACTTGCACCTTTGGTACTTGAACTCATACTGTCAGTACATCTCTGCCAAGTCTGTCATCTATCAACCCCATTGTTACCTGTGTATACCGTTCTCCATCACCATGTTTTTTTTGTTTCTTTCCCCCAAGATGTGTACTCAGTGAGGATGATAACCCAAAATGCAAACGTATTCCAGACAGATACTTCCCATTGTGCTGCCCTTCCAGATGGTGTCTAGATGAATAAAGTGGTCCGAACTGTTGAGCGATTCAGGATCACACACCTTTTAAAAGGTGTTTTCAACAATGGAAATGTCTTTAGTTTTTTTGCTTTAGAGTTTATAGTTTGAGAAAAAAAAATTGAAGAATATCTGTGCAATTAAACTGGTTTATCTGTAAGCATTGAAATAAAATAAATAAAAGTGAATTACTTTTGTGTATTTTTATTTGTCAATCCATCTGTCAACCAATCCATCTATCTATCTATTTATCTATCTATCTATCTATCTATCTATCTATCTATCTATCTATCTATCTATCTATCTATCCATCCATCCATCCATCCATCCATCCATCCATCCATCCATCCATCCATCCATCCATCCATCCATCTATCTATCTATCTATCTATCTATCTATCTATCTATCTATCTATCTATCTATCTATCTATCTATCTATCTATCTATCTATCTATCTATCTATCTATCTATCTATCTATCTATCTATCTATCTATCTATCTATCTATCTATCTATCTATCTATCTATCTATCTATCTATCTATCTATCTATCTATCTATCTATCTATCCACTTAACCTGGCTTTTACAAATCCTATTTAATAACCAAACGAAAATATTTGAAAACATTTAGTACACTAATCCCTTATTTCATAGTCACAAGTATTTATAGTTGTGTCTACTATGACCATCTGGCTGATAAAGGTCATCAGAGAGTATAAGTAAGAAATACCTAAAATGTGTAGAAGTGAGAAAAACCTAAAATGTGCAGAAGTAAGAAAGACCTAAAATGTGCAGAAGTAAGAAAGACCTAAAATGTGCAGAAGTAAGAAAGACCTAAAATGTGCAGAAGTAAGAAAGACCTAAAATATAAAGTAGAAAAAAAGACTAAAATGTGCAGAAGTAGGAAAGACCTAAATTGTACAGTAGATTGACAACTTCCCACCATTTAAAGACGGACTCAATAGAATTATTATTAAGTGATACAAATTTTTGTTTCATTAATTTAACTGTATTTATTCATTAACTGATAAAGCTTTATGTAATATTTATGAAACTTGTTTCAATCCTGAAAGAACCTCCGACGAATGCTCGTTGTGTTGTCAGCACGACCCTGGGTCAACTCTACTGGTCATCAATACTTTGAAGTCTACTTATGGTTCTCATAAAGAAAAAGCAACCGTTTGTATCAACACTGTATAATAAATACACATTGTATTTGATTTCTCTTATCAGCTCTGTAACCCTCTCCCCCCCCCACACACACCCACGCCCATGTTCGATCTGTCAACACTGATAACTTTAAAGAAGATGGAAAGTTAACAAAAACTATGATTTTTTTGTTTTGTTTTGTTATCAGCTTCTACGTCACAGGTGTTGGTTTATCCTTTTTTTGAAAAAAAAATTTGACCCTACCCTCCCCCACCCCATCCCTCCAGAAAACAACCTAACCAATATCTCTGTTTCAAAACTGCGCAGTCATAACAACATAATATGAACAATAGGTGATTCGTTTATAGGATAAAACTATCATTGACACAGTATATCTCTAGGTTGCTCTCTCATGCATCATTATCACGTGCCATTATCACGTGTCATTATCACGTGCCATTATCACGTGTCATTATCATGCGTCATTATCATGAGTCATTATCACGCGTCATTATCATGTGACATTATCACGTGTCATTATCACGTGTCATTATCATGTGACATTATCACGTGTCATTATCATGCGTCATTATCATGAGTCATTATCACGCGTCATTATCATGTGACATTATCACTTGTCATTATCACGTGACATTATCACGTGTCATTATCACGTGTCATTATCACGTGTCATTATCATGTGTCAATGTAAACAAATATCTCCGTAGAGGACGTCATCAAATGGATCGATTACTTCTTTCCTCATGCATAGGCGGGTTTTACGACAGGAGCATTGATCGCGCTCCCAAGGCCCCGACTGCTAGTGAGCCCCCACTTATCCCTAATTTTAGACTTGTCACATTATTTACGTTTAAAAGGGGACCCGAAATTTTCGTCTGCGCCCCAGGCCCCAACTGATCTAAGTCTAAATAGCAATTACTTTTTTTTTTAAATATTAGCCAATGTAAACATACACATTTGTAATAACGTATTTTTGTCCGCAATGACTCAATCCCAAGGAACAGCGGGTCGTACAATCATTTAAATTTCAATGTCTTAAACTTCTTCAGGTACCGTAGGCTGGCCGGATAAACTTACCACACTGGCCGTAGAAATACGAAATATGTTTTCTACTCATCCAATAGTTAACCTATAATGTAAACTGCGGCAACAAAATACTGTACCAGTATCTCTTCTGTATCTCTCCTGTATCTCTCCTGTATCTCTTCTGTATCTCTAATTTATCTCTACTGTATGTCTCCCGTATCTCTCCTGTATCTCTCCTGTATCTATTCTGTATCTCTAATTTATCTCTACTGTACGTCTCCCGTATCTCTTCTGTATCTCTCCTGTATCTATTCTGTAATCCTCCTGTATCTCTACTGTATCTCTATCGTATCTCTCCTGTATCTCTACTGTATCTTTGTATCTCTATTGTATCTCTCCTGTATCTCTACTTATTTCTCCTGTATATCTACTGTATCTCTACTGTATCTCTCCTGTATCTCTGTATCTCTATTGTATCTCTACTGTATCTCTCCCGTAACTGTATCTCTAGTGTATCTCTACCGTATCTCTCCTATATCTCTTCTGTATTTCTACTGTATCTCTCCTGTAACTATACTAAGTCTCAACTGTATCTCTACTGTATCACTTCTGTTACTCTTTACTGTGCCATACACGTAGGTTGTGACGTAAACAATCGTCTCTATTTGAGATATAAACTACTGGATTATCTTTATCTTTAGTCTGTGCTTATATTAGATTATTTCATACTAGTAGTTGCCGTCGTAAAACTAAATAAGCTCTTTCACCCCCCTCCCTCCCTTTCTCCTTATCTACTTATAATATTTTATTTGTCTCCCTTCATTTTTGCTGTGGAGAACTGTATTGCTGGATTACTAATGGCTTCGGACTAAAGTAAAGGTTAATTCAATATGCGTTTCAATATGCATCGTTTATATTTCGCACATAATGTATTTGTTGACAAAGACTAACACATCCCAGATAAAGATTATTAACAGAGAAACTTTGTGTGTCGTCGCAGGCGTCGTTTATAGGGAAGTGCAGCACTAGGTATGGATGGCCGAGTGGTGTACAGAAATGACTGTTCGATCCTCGGTGAGAACCATGTTTTTTTTTTTTCTGGTGAAATTTTGTGCAAAGTCGTCCGACAAGTCCACCCAGCTTTTAAATGGTTACCTGACTTAAAGTTGCTTACCACACAATTCCTTCGAATGGCCTAGGTTATAGAAACACATACATTCTACACTTCATCTGCCTTGATGGTCCTCCAGGGCTAAGGGAACTTTACTTTACTGCTCCATCTAAACCCGTTTATTATTTCATAATAATTCATTCCAGATAATTCACACAACTTTATTTGATAACATTCAGCATTTGTTAACATTCAGCATTTGATAACATTCAGCATTTAACATTCAGCATTTTTTAACATTCAGCATTTGTTAATATTCAGCAAGAAAAAATAAAAGATAACCCGTCCTTAGAAATGAAAATATAAATGCTTGTTTACTCTGAAAGTTCTGTATCAATAGCTTTGAAGATTTGAAACAACGTTGCATTTAACTATGCGCGTGGTTCTATCTACATATTAATAGGACACTAGTGGCTATCCCTGCTGTAAACTGTCGTACACAAATAGAAAACAAATATGGGTCAATAATAATTCTTCTTACACAGTTCAAGGGATATAATCGTCTTTAACTCGGACGAACAACACTAATAATTGGGCTACTTCCCTTGCAAAATAATGAATTATTTCCTCGTTTCCCATGCTTTTGATTTTACAGCATTCGACGATTTCATGGGTCTTAACGGGATTGCCTATGCCCCCCCCGCCCCACCTCCAAGCATACCCAGGCTGACTGATCCACACTATTATATAGATGCTATATAGATGTCACACCTGTCGGAGGTAAAAATAAGTTGTTTTTTTTTATTTTTAAAGCGCTATCTGTTGGACGTAAAATCAACGGAAGTTATCGTAAAATATTTTATGACTCAATGTTTCTGATTTCAAATTCCATTTTCGATTTCCACTTTATGATTCCATTTCAATCAATTGTTGGAGTTTGGAAATGAAAAGATATTGGTGGTTCTGAGAGGTGAGGACGAGTGTTAGGTACACTACACCCCTCCCCCCCCCTCCTCTGTGGGTGGTGGCAGGAAAAAAACTTTGCCTTTCCATTTTGGCAGACAAAGTTACAAACGACTTGCTAATCTGCCCCGTCTGGGCAAGTACAAATTACCCTTTATTCTGCCACGCCGGCAGATGTAGCGGCACACTCACCCCACCACTATGTGGGCATGGCAGACGGACATCACGGTGCTGCCAATAAAGTTGGTTTGGCAGGCACACAACACTGTGTCATGCTACCAGTGGTGGAGCAAAAAAAATGTAATAAATAAGATGTATTTGTCTATCAGGATCTGTCTAATCGTTTTGGTACAGATACAGTGTTCAATCCCTAGTAAAGCCAATAAAATACTGCTCACGTTTATAACAGGATTATAAAATAACTTGGCAGTCAATAACTTTATGGACTTTAAACATGATAAACAATAACACAAGGAACATGATAAAATGATAAAAACCAGACGAGGGCGTAGGAAGGCCCTAGGGCGTTATTCGGCCCGTGCACCGCTCCTCTCATCTGTTAGACATCATTTATAAAAAAAAAAACCTATTGCGACCCGCGGGTTTAAAAGTTTGCCCACCCTTTTCAGATAAAAACACACAACACTGTAACAAAGATTGTTCAAGTTGCGCCCTCCATCCTCTTCTTTTCTCTTTAGTAGAGCCAAACCTTTTCCACAGGTCTATTTATAGCCCAAACGTCTATTTAAGCTTGGACTAGATTGGACAGACGTATGGTTGGTTGCATTGTTTACAAAATCGCCCAATGACATTTATCCAATGACATTTATATTGCTAAGCAGAGTTGATCTCAGGTTGGTTTTATTTTTGTATATGGGGGGGGGGTGGGGTGGGGGGAGAATCGGTAACTGAGATATGTGAGGGCCCCAGCTAAAAGTACATTTTGGGGCCCACTAAAGCATCAACATTGACATATATTTTCCCCTGGATGTTGGGGGGTAGATAGTTACTGGGGACCAAATTAGTAACTGAGATGGGGTGGGGGGGGGCAATAATTCATCAGAATGGACGGACACTGACACTGGAATTGGGGCCTTTTGACAGGATGGTCGAAAAGTTTGCCTTTCCATAAGAACGGACCCAGATGCAGTGCCGTAGCGAGCTTAACTCGCGCCCCGGGGCACAATACCTTTTTTTTTAGTACCTTTTGAGCGCCCCCCCACTCACATTCGAAAACCATATAATATTATATGTAAAATACACCATTTTGCGCACCCCTTTGAGAGTAGCGCCCTGTGCATGGCGCCCCCTTCCCTTGCCCACCTCTCGCTACGCCTCTGCCCAGATGCAGTTAAGCATTACTGTTGAATGGGCGGGGGCCTGTGGTATATGTCGAAATGCGGGGCTCTAGAACTGTAGTTTTAGGATATAAATCTAACTAAAACGCTCCTGTTGTGGGGGGAGTCGGGAGCGATCCTTATGTGTCCTAGTTGCCATCCATTAAAACCGCTACAGAACTGCCCAGCTGCTAAAAAATGGCTTCCTTGCTTTAAACACAAATGTCACCTCTTGTTTGCGGGTAGGCAGACTGACATAGAAAGAAATAAAAAAAAAAAACTAGGGTCATATTTGAAATGAAATAGGCCACAGTTCAAGGCCGTCGACGCAAAGAAAAGTTGCGTGGGTGTGTGCCGGTACGTTGGAACAAACGAATCTACATTGAAAAAATAGTTTCCTTACAAAAACACTTGGTTTTTTTTTTTCAATACTGTACATTTTCCCGTGTGGCTTATACATAACGTCGTTCTTATTGCATACCCTTTTAAAAAAAGCAACAATTCTTGTTTAGACATATGATTTTATAGTCTATTACAGTTTGGGTGAAATGAATCTCATTTTGGGCGCATTTTAATAATCAGTTAATTTTAGGGTGGGTTTGAAGTAGTTGAGTCAATACAATCGATTAAAAAAGAGCCACATTTGAATACCCTCCCCGTTTGGTATAGATCAACCAAGAGCAAATCACGGCCCTCGGAACAAATCCGACCCCGTTAAACTGTTCTATCCGGCCCGCCGTTTGTGAAAGTGAAAGCTCAGCACAAACCTTTCATGTTATGATGTTTAAATTAATTCACCCTAGTGCATGTCAACGAGGGGGGGGGGGGCGGAGAATGAGGGCGGGCGCCCGCGTCCGCGTTTCTGCCATCAAGCGCCGCGCGCGCGCGCGCGCGCAGAAACTTACAAAATAGGTGGGCGGAGAGTCCGCGCGTGCGCATTGTTGAAATATATTTGTTTAAATAAGACGAAATTTTTTTTGTTAAAGCTAAAAAAAAACAGCGTCAGCGCGCGAGCGCGCAACCCGTCCCTACAAAAAGCGCGCGGTCAGCCCGCGGAGCGGGAAAAAGCTGGGGACCCACGTCCGCAAGCGGACGCGTCCGCTGTCCGCTCATCTCTGATGTCAACATTACATGAATCTGTTCATTGTCCGGGCCGCCTGTCAAATTTAGGAACCCTGGATAGCCCGCGACTCAAACAGCTTGCCTACCATTGGAATCAGTGCCGAACGTAGGGATTTGGGGGCCCGGGGGGTTGGCCTAGTTTGCGGCCTTGCATTTTTGACATTCGACATCATGACATGAGATGATGTACTTAATATTAATGCAAAAAAATGTCTGGGGCCCTCCTCAGGCTGGGGCCCGGGGGACATTCAAATTCGGACATCTCCCTCCCTAGTTACTCCTCTGATTGGTATAAATCATGAACCACTGCCTGGACGACCAATGTACCAGTCTCCTAAGCCCCTTGGGTTAAGAGCCGTTCTTTTGTGTTTACATACTTACCAGAGACGTCAGGACTTTAGGAGTGGGGTGTTTGTTGGGGGAGGGAGTGGATGGCTCATAGCTAAAGACCTTGTTAAGGTCATATCATACCTGGGTATACATCAGAGAAAATTATTTATTATATTCCAAGTAAAGTTTTACATTTATTCGATTTGCAAAAAATCAAAAAAATTTCAATGTTGTATTATCCCTTATATTGATTTTATATTAACACTAGATGTACCCTGCAAAACCTTTGCATAGAGTTATATCCCTTTAGGCTTGATCAGTAGGCTATGTTATTTTTGGTTTCGGGCAGTTCCGATTTTTTCATTATTGTGCTTTAAACTGGAATACTGTTGTATTATTTACTTTCGATTTAACGCAGAACCCGAAATCGCTATTATTTTATTAGATATTCGACAAGGACACATAGGTTTATCACTGGTGGCCCTTTGTGTCATTACTGACTAGAAAAAGTTAAAGTTACAGTATATATACATAGGAATTTGTGATATCTAAAACACACCAAAAAGAAACCATTAGTCGTCTATGTAATAACTATTAACATGCTTGTGTGATTTTTCCCTTGTTACCCGTTTAGTAATTTGTTGATATCCAGCTGAACTAATCGCGGCGCAAGGGGGAACTACTGACTCATTAACGTGATAAGTACGCGGAGTAATTTCCCATTAACTCGCGAGCTATTCACACAATGTGTTAGTGCTGTATTGGATTCATAATTATGTTGTTATTTTTATAAATGGGATAGAGTGTGGAAAGGGGAAGGTGGGGGGCATACTGTAAGCTAAGTGGTCCATTTATTTACACCAAGCATTTGATCAGGGTTGTACGAAAATGTCAGCGCCGCATTGAACTTGCGGTTGACTGGTGAGATGTTGGGCTGACTTGGCCAGACGTAGGTCACGGGGGTGGGGGGACCCCCCCCTTCTCCTTTCCAAACCAACATAGAAGATACCCGTGTCGCCTTACAGCCGGCTGGTGGGGACCATTTAACAAATGAACACGCTGGTCATAGTACGGTCGGGATATCGAAATAATTACTAACGTGGTCATTGCAACTAATGCCATTGAGGACAGACCTGAACTAGTTCTCCCACCCCCACCTGCCGTTGACCATTCAGCCTTCCAGTTCAAATTCCTATACATTATTACTATATGGACATCCAAACTAGCACTAATACCTAGGGCTTCCTAATTGTTCTGTCTTACCCCCTCCCTCCCCCCTCACCTCAAAAAAAATGGTACCACTAATGGTGACAATGGTTAAGGTTTGGACCACAGATATTGGTTTGGACCATAATTATTGGTCTTGGACCACATATATAGGATTGGACTGGACAACAGATATTAGTTTGGATTACATATATTGGGTTGGACCACAGATATTGGTTTGGACCACGGATATTGGTTTGGACCACAGGTATTGGTTTGTATCACATATATTGGTACGGACCACATGTATTGGTTTTGGACCACATATATTGGGTTGGACCACAAATATTGGTTTGGACCACAGATATTGGTGCGGACCACATATACTGGATTGGACTGAACCACATATATTGGATTGGACCACAAATATTGGTTTGGACACAGATATTGGTTAGGACCACAGATATTGGTTTGGACCACATATATTGGGTTGGACCACAAATATTGGTGCGGACCAAAGATATTGGTGCTGGTATTGAAAAAAGGGCATAAATAAATTTGATATGTGTGTGTTTCTAATACTAAGCAATGCTCGTTGTTGGACAACTTTCTCGTCATGGACTTAATAGTTGGCGTCTTGCCAATAGATAATTAACACTTCTTTGTGGAATCACAGAAGCAATTACCCGGCATCAAGGTGACTTTATAATAATGTTTAAGTATGCATCTATAACAAGTAGTACACACACGTAGTGTGCAAAATTAGCTGCGTTACTTAAGCAGTGAAATTTTAACATTTAAAGAAAAAAAAATTGTATTTACGATGCGGGAGTCCATGTTGCAGCACGGCTTGAACCAGAGATTCAAGGACGGTTGATAAATGCATTGGTTGGCTCCCTACATCTGGCGACGACCCTGGTCTTAAGTTGCATGAACAACCAAAAGTTGTATGCAGCCAGCTTGAAGTGTATAACGTTTCAATATATGTTAGCTTGGTATATGTAGGTCAGATTCAAATCTTGAATAATGTGTATAGATTAGCTTGCAATAGTTTACATTCCAATGTTTCAACTTTATCTAATCGGGGACGGATGGTCGGTTGGTAAAGCACTTGACTGTCAACCTGAAGGTCACTGGTGCCTCCATGGCCATTGCACTATAGGCTATGGTGGGGGGATGAAAGAAAAGCATTGCAAAAAAAAAAAAACCGTCCCATTAGTGGTTTACAGGATCTCACACTTAATCTAATATGCACATATTTTTTCCATACCTGTCAAGGTCGCAGGGTAAACCTGCTCCTCATACAGGTATGGTGTTTGAGTACCCCTCCCAACCGGCTAGCTAAGCAGGGTGTTCCTTACCCAAACTGGCAGAATGGAGAGGTGTTCTTGGTCTTGCCATCCGTTAGATATATGCAGTGGCGCAACCAGCGAAAAATGCTAAGGGGGCTCACATATAGAAAAAAATGCTGGGGTGTGGGGGGCATCCATATAGAAAAAAAGACAGTTTATATAGTAAAATATGTATGATGATTTGGTCTGGGGGAGATATATGAGAGGTGAGCAAACACTTTTCACCTCTATAATAGTTTGCCGAGAGTTCAATCGAAGAGTGCATACATGAGAACGTAAACAAGGTATTTAGTAAAGTGAAAATGTAATTTTAATGGTGTTGATTATATGTCATAAGTCATAAGATTAAAAATGTTTAAATTTTTGGTACAAAGTGGAATAAAGAAAAATGTATTAAAATAAAATTTTTCAAAGTTAAAAAAAAAAATACAACAATAGTTGAGAAGAAGAAAATTAGTGGCACACACATACACATGCACCACACACACACACACACACACACACACACACACACGGTCATTTCTCCACTGATCATAATGTGCTGCTAAATATCTGCATGACATTAGTCAACAATAGAAATATGAACAAATGAAATGTCTATCTTACAAGTTTTAAATGCAGTCTGGTAGATGGAAAATGAAATTAATGACATTTTTAAAAGGATTCCGTTCATGTTTTTTAACAGATTTTTTTTCTCCTTTTGAAATATATTTCCAGTAAATAGCGAATCAATTCATCTCCATACACATGTTATTATATGTAATTATAAATCTTCGTATTTACTCAAACGAGAGAGAGAGAGAGAGAGAGAGAGAGAGAGAGAGAGAGAGAGAGAGAGAGAGAGAGAGAGAGAGAGAGAGAGAGAGAGAATTACGTTTATAAGATAATTGAAATAATCTTAAATATAAACAAAAATGTGCCCAGTTATGGGCGTCTTCTGAAGTTTTCCTATTGAGGACAAAACCGTTATGACGTGCAATATATGCAGTGGCGTAGCGTGGGTACCGGCCGCCCAGGGCGGAAGACGATTTTGCCGCCCTCTCATTTAGGTATTTCAATTTAACCTATACATTTTTGCCGCCCCCCCCCCTAAAAAGTAATAAAAAGTGCCGCCGGGTGCGGACCGCACCCACCGCCCCCCCTAGGTACGCCACTGTATATATGTATAGATGTATTTACAAAATATTAAACCAACAAAAGTTTGCCTCAATGAAGGCATTTAACAAGGGACAAAAAATTACAACAAATTTATGAAGTCAATAAGATAAAAACTATTAAATACATCAAATTATTTGTCAAATATATCCACTCCTCTCATGTTTGACATTTCTTAGGTATGAAATCTCTTTATTTTCTGATTGGACCTTAACCCAATTTCTAGCCCGCTAAAAATAAATAAAACACTATTTAAAATAAAACAAACTTTGGGCTTTGCGTTGTAATACATACGTCACAGTTCATAGTTCACAGTTCAACTCTATTAACGCTGTTTGGTCTAAAATTTGTATCATGATTGACTTAACCTAAAAAAACAAAATCTTTCGAGTTTTACTTAATGTGTTCGTAAAGAAAAACACAATATACTGCCAACTTATCACAATGTCCTCATCCATGCAATAATTTAAAGCCAAGTTCCACAACTCTATAGTTTTCAATTTTACCTAATGACGGTCTTTCAATTCTGTACGTACTTTTTTTTAGCGGCGGCTTTGTTCGTAAATTTCCTTTTAAATTTCTTGGCTTTGCTTTTGTTTTTTTTCTTGTTTCCCCCCCTCACCCCATTTTTTTGGATTTTCGACCTGACAGGCGCGTCATTCAGGGCGACCTCGTTTTCTTTTCTGACGTCATACACCAATCTGTTCTTGTCGAAGCCAGGCTGCCCTCTGCACCTCACATCTGGGATGCAGCACGCGGGGAACGGCTTCTCAAGGGCGTAGTCTGCGTAACATTTCTTGGGGTCGTAAGTGATCTGGCCGCTGCCGCAGCTGCAATTCATTTAAAAGTAGACATTCAGCGCACAGATACATTAAAGTAATGGAACTAGTTAGTCTTATTAAAGTAGTCCCGTGGTACTCTTCATTTATCTCTATACTTATAAGAGGCATTTGTTGTCTGTCTGTCTGTCTGTCTGTCTGTCTGTTCCCTTATAACTCAAGATCCAGACAAACAAATAACGTGAAATTTGTTACACATACACATAATTACATGGGGAAGGTTATAGGACAGGTTTCGTTTCATATCGATGGGTAGTTTAATTGTTATTAATTTTTTTTTATTTTAGTATTTTACTATATTAAAGTAATCTCAACGGCGCCATAAATAAAATTCCTCTGTGACGTCATTTCCCTATGATCGAATAGAACTTGCGCGCTGGTGCTGTATTGTGCCTTTGTGATGCAAAGAATTGTTGATGTTTTTTCATATACATAGAGAGAGAGAGAGAGAGAGAGGGGGGGAGGGAGAGAGAGATAAAGAGAGAGAGAGAGGAGATAAAGAGAGAGAGAGAGGGGGGGCAGGGGGAGAGAGAGGAAAGGAGGGTAGGAGGGAGGGCGGGAGGGGGAGAGAGGAGGGAGGGGGGTGGACAGGGGAAAGAAAAGGATGGGGAGAGAGGGAGATGGGAGAGGGAGTAGGGGGAGAGGGAGCAGGGGGAGAGGGAGCAGGGGGAGAGGGAGCAGGGGGAGAGGGAGAGAAAAAGGAAGGGAGGGAGAGAGGGGGTAGGGAGGGAGAGAGAGGGGAGGGAGGGAGAGAGGGAGGGAGAGAGATAAAAAGTGAGGGGGGCAGGGAGGGAGAGAGAGGGAATGAGGGAGGGAGGAAGGGGGAGAGAGGGGGAGGGAGAGAGAGAGGTGGAAAGGGGGAATGAGGGAGAAAGGAGGGGGAGAGGGGTTAGGGAGGGAGAGAGAGTGGAGGGAAGAAGAGAGGGAGAGGATTGGAGAAATGGGAGGAAGAGATAAAGAGAAAGAGGGGCAGGGAGGGAGAGAGAGGGAAGGAGGAGGGAGGAGGATGGACGGGGGGAGAGAGGGAGAGGGGAGAGAGGGAGATGGGAGATGGGAGAGGGACGGAGAGAGATTTGAGAGAGGGAGGCAAAGCCGGGTACTTGCAACTAGTTACATTATAAATGACTTGAAAATCTCTATTAGGGTGAATCGTAAGCCAGGAGTAAAGTATAGAGTAAAAAAAACAAAAACATATGTTAATGACCAGACAGTCGAGAATAAGAGAAAATGGTCATTAGGGAAGTCCTTTGAGGGGATTGGAACTATAGCTCATCTCCCCACCCCCATCCTCACCAGAACCGTCTTGGGTTGTTTTTTTAGGGGACCCTAGTCAAAAGATCTCTTTGTGCCCCTTAATTTATTTTTGAATCAAATCTTAGCCATACGCTAAGAGTATTTATAGATTCGTTTATTCAGAATTATTGATATTGTACTGACAAGGGGGGGGGGCTCTTGTGAGGTGGGGATAGGCGATCCGTTTCTTCTATTGATGTGTTTCTAAACAAATACTTCTGATGTGGACTTCCAACTTTTACCAGGACAGATTCAACGGTCTCTTGGACTATATGGGTTAAACTACTAACACATCTACGCAGACATAAGAAACTAAACACTAACATACGGAGACATTCACACACACACACACACACACACACATTACACTAAAACACTCACACAGACTTACACACACAAAATAGTAAAATAAGTCTAACTATGTGATGCTGATTTTTTACAATTGACGTGCTGTGGGTCAAATTCATGTATTTTTCTAACAAGTAACCATTATTAATTTTTTTCTGCGAAATTAGCGAAGTTGACAATTTCGCGCTCCAAAGAATAAACAAACTATTTTTAAATAGATTGATAATATCGATAAGTTTGAATAGGACACGAGTACTAAATAGATTCATATTATCGATAAGTTTGAAAAGGACACTGTTACTGTTTGCAGTCTATTTGTTACCAGCTATTTATGGAATATATCAATACTTGTATAATACAATATTTTATACCATTACCTTTCGCAAGTCCAGCTTCCTTCTTGACAAATACACTCCTGACAACCAGATGGAAACCATCTCTCACCTGGTTTCTTATTGTCTGGACAGTCCCCTGAAGAACCAGAACAATATAAAAAATATCATGTTAAAAAATGTATTCATTAGTTTAGTTTATTCACTATTGAGATCATTCTAAGTACACAGTGGTTAACAAGTTGTGCCCTGGAGATATTCTGAAAGTACCGTCTCACTACAGTACCAAACACGCCCCTAGCAGCCAACTAAGATGAAGGCCAATACCTAGTGAGGAGGGGTGAGGCATATCCGCGTTTGTGATAGTAAAAATTAAAGTTCCCTAACCCTAACGGGCCATCGGGGCAGATAAAATGTGTGTGAATTTCCTGTAAGGATGAGATGAAATCTCTTAGATCCTATAAACCACTAATAAGACGGTTTTTTATGGTACCCTTTTTTCATCCCCACCATAGCCGATAGTGCGATGGCCATTGTGGCACCACGGGAGATATATATCGGGAACTTGAGCCAAGACCTGAAAAATTTTTCTTGGTCTTCATTGGAGATCGAACCAGGTACCTTCATGTCGACAGTCAAGCGCTTTACCGTCCCCTGCAGATGTGTAGAATTCATCTGTTTCTATAAACTCGGCATATGAAAGGGTTGTGTGGTTAACACAACGCCCAGATTGTGAAAGGTTACTACGCCATTGCCCAAGGCCCCCGCCTCTAAAGGGCCTCTTTTGCAATATGAACGCCTATCGATCAGGTGCTTTCAAGAGCCGAAAATCTACGGTATATGATAAGAGGTTGTGGGAGGGGGACGGGAGGGCAGGGGGATGCCGTCTTTCAAATCATATTACTTTCACAAGAATAGTATTTCATTAGTACAGCATTTTATATGGTTTAGCATATGATGATGTTAACAGCTTTAGATTATTTTAAAATGTATTGATTCTAGTATTGTTCCTGTGAATATTGAAAACTATTCCTTTCCTGGCACTGTAAACAAAAACAAAGATCTCATAATTTATCAACAGGCATGCATATCTTCAACTCACCTAAGCCGATGGCCACAGCAGCGTGTGAATCTGTGACAAACCAAAGTATTATTAAAGTTACCGCCAGTAAAGAAATGTCCAACATTTTCCAGATTCCTATGGACAAAAGGGAGAGAAGCGAGTTACATTATTTAGATCTCTCATTAAAGTCAGTGAATGGTCTACTCCTGTTTTGTGTTAACTGCACCCTTATATATATACACCTTGTTTGTGCAGGGACGGTGTTGGAACTATTTTCTTTCTCTACCTACGCGTTGATTTTTTTTTTTTGTTGCCTCTGTTGTGTAAATGGTTCCATTTAATAGTTTATCCTTTAAACGGGGACAAAAAAAAATCACCTGATATAGAAGTGCACACTATAAAAACATAAAATGTTTAAACGGAATTATTTAATCATCTAAAAAGGAACGTGTATAGTTTCTACAAAATTGTTCCGAAATTTTGTTATGAAAATCTCCATTACCAGTTTTATATTGACCAAGACAGAGACGTACGCGCTGTACCCCGATAGCTTAAGAGTGTCTATAAATCCGAAATAAACAATTTTTTTTTGTACTAGGTCACTTTATAGTGCCACCTTATTCTGTTCAGCGTTCGAGAGACCCGCCATTTTTCTCTCATTGTTCCCTCAGTGTATTGACTTAAGGTTCGGCGGGGGAGGGGGTGGGGGTAGGTTGGCGATCTGATTCTTCTATTTATATATTTCTAAATAAATAGATCTGATGTGGCCGTCCTACATTTTACCCACGGTCATATTCAAAGATCATTTGGAGGTCGATAGACCAAACACTAACACTCACACACACAAACGAAGACGTACAACTCTAAACATCAACACACTCAGACAAACACACACAAACACATACAACATTACACTTAAACAGTCACTCATACACAGACATTCACACACACACACAAATATAGAGAAAAGAATAAGACAAAACGTGTTGGTTTTCAGAAAAAAATAAATTTTAGTACACCATGTGAATTCTATATAATTTATATTGTGTGTTTTATATTGACGTACGACAAATATACCACTGGTAACATGGACAAAAACAATTCACTCAAACACAAACAAATATCTGAGGTAAATATATATCATTTAAAAAAATACTGCACCATCCCATATAACAACATATTATTTCAGTTTGAGTAAATATCTATTTTTGCTAGAATGTAGCTTCCCTTTAATTCTTGTTGAACTTTATAAAAAAAAAACAAAAACGGAAACGACCTTTAACATTTTTTTTTTCACAATTGTAATCGTAGACATGTGTTTAAGTGCACTCTCCCTGTGTCACCTTGACATAACAGGACCGTGCAGCACCACCATTTACACAGTTGTTATACTTTGCTTACAGTATGATTCAATCTTCTATCTTACATTTGGCTTACAGTATGATTCAATCTTCTGTCTTACATTGGGCTTACAGTACGATTCAATCTTCTATCTTACATTTGGCTTACAGTATGATTCAATCTTCTGTCCTACATTGGGCTTACAGTATGATTCAATCTTCTGTCTTACATTGGGCTTACAGTATGATTCAATCTTCTGTCTTACATTGGGCTTACATTATGATTCAATTTTCTGTCTTACATAGGGCAAATGTGTCACAATAAAATTGATAGACTTTGCATTAGTCACCGGACGATTCCTAAATTGTGTTCCCGTTCCATTTTTTATTTCGATTTTTCTCTAAACTTCCGATTCAACTCTCGAATCTGGTTCTTAACATCAAAGTTACAGTAAATAACTAATAGGATAATCAAAGTTGCAGTAAATAACTAACAGGATAATCAAAGTTGCAGTAAATAACTACTAGGATAATCAAAGTTACAGTAAATAACTACTAGGATAATCGAAGTCCTTGTAGATGTGCGCTTCAGTTTAACTTATTTGACAATAGACAACAAATCTATCACAATATGTATATTAAAAAAAAACCCTTTAGTATTTAATATTTAACCATGACAGGTCCAGTTGATCACAAAACTAGAACTTGAATTTTAAAACAATTTTAAAGCATGCGGCTCTTCTTTGATTTTTACTACGGCTCCCATTTCTATTATTTATTCACACAATCTAGTTTCATTGACTATGTTTCACCACTTTGTTGTAATTTTCAACTGTAAAACCAAAGCGTGTTTTACAAACACCTCAATATGCATGGTCGTACATTGTGATATGTATGGTCGTAATACCATTTACAATGGACAAACAAAAGTAAGTTCATTTCTTCGTACACTGAATTCATATAATGTACAACAGGTTCGTTCAGTGTTTTTTTTTATCCCATACGTAATTATGTATTGAAATGTATTTATCAGTATATCAGTAAATCTTCTATTTCTGTGACCAATAAAGTGTACAAACCCGCCAGCATTTATGTTCTAAAAAGACACGAAAAAGTGAAGGCCATTTAACTACCTTTTTGAAGTCATGACCTATAACATGAAAAATCGATTGAAAATAAAATATTTTCGATTTTGTAGACAACCGGTATGTATAATATTGCTCTCTAGATTGAAAATATTTTGGTTTTAATGTCGTTAATTCCGAGAGGGCAGTGCGTTAAAAATGATTCATATTTATTTATGTATATTTATATATATAAAACAATAAAATCCACGCCTTTGTTGGTAGAGAAGGAGTGTTATGTAATTTTCGTTTTAATTTGTGTACACTAATTGTTAAAACCCCCGCAGAAAACAACAAAAAATATAAAAACAACAACATAGAAAACTGGAGTAAATCGTCAACTCCCATCGTCATGACTCACGTGCAATCTATGTGCCACCCATTTAACGTTCAGCTAAATTTAGAAGTAAGGGAAGGCAATCACCTGCTGAGTAATGTAAATGCTCTGCATTGTTTATTCCCCCTTGTTGATGCCGCGCGGTTTTTCAATGACGTCATACTATTAAATATTTTGGCCCGTTCAAAAATTTTCCCGTGAAGCAATTGATATGAAACAAATAAAGGAATCAATGTATTTAAAAAGTTATTTTTTTTTCCTGAGTTTTAAGCTCCTGAGTAAAATTTCTATTTAAATTATAAAAAAGGAAACTTTTTTATCTTTAGTGAAAAAAATTTGATTTATGTTTGGAAAGTTAAAAGTTTTGAAAATCATACTTCAGTTTTTTCTGTGTTTGTCTGTTTGTGTGTATGTGTGTGCATAATCTGGTGCGCAACTTAAAAGGATGTCTAAAAGTTGGCAGACAAAATACTTAACTAAAGAGAATAGAGGATACATTTTTTTTTTGGGGGGGGGGGGGAATCCATCTACATTAAGAGACCCACTATGTCTCCATTTTTTAATCATACATATAATTTTAAACATTTATTCTTTATTAAATGTACCGTTTGTAAGTAGGATCTTAGGCCTTTGCTACTCCTGGGCCCAGGATTTCTTTGTTCGTCCTTGACAGTGCATCAACAGACTATACTGTAAGTAGACTAGGACTAAGCCTACTGTTATTGCAACATCCATACGGTCTTTGCATAACAATCTCTTACTGTTAGCAGGGGCCATTTTTTCTGATCTTTGGGTTCCCAATTCAGGCAAAAGAAGCTGAAATGCCTCTCTTAGCATCAGGCCGGGCCCCTCTCAGCATCAGGCTGGGCCTCTCGTAACATCAGGCCGGGCCCCTTTTAGCAATAAGGCGGGCCACTCTTAGCATCAGGCCTGGCCCCTCTCAGCATAAAGCTGGGCCCTTCTTAGCATCAGGCCGGGCCCCTCCTAGCAACTGAAAGGGCCCCCTCAGCGGTCACCTATTTTTTTTTCTTTCCATAAGAACGACACTGACTTATCACTGAAGATTGACTCACGACCATCCGTCCCCTCGGGCAGGCCCTTAAGACTGATTTCATTTTATATTACTTTCTCTACACAATAACATTATAACAATTTTGACAGGTAGATCTTTTAGCAGTAGGTGTGGGGAGGTAAGGGGAACATGGATATCCTCCTATTTTTGCCTACTCATACGTGCTGGACTGGCACTAGCCACTAGGCACTGTAATTAGGCATTATGCACTGGCATTAGGCATCAGGCACTGGCTGTATTTTGAGGCCCTAGGACAAATATTTGCCAGTAATTCAAATATGACATGAATGTTTACTTGAAATGGTGATGGGGGCAAAAAGGTGGTGGTGAGTTGGGCGGCCGACTAATGCCTGCCCCCCCTCTGCCCTTCCAATCAGGCTAATTGATCCTTCATCATCTCCGCCCCTGCTAAAATTAGATTCCACTCACTGCTGTACAACAATATTTACGCATTCTTAGAATTTTTCCGATCTGATTTTTATTCAGCTACTGCGTAAATATTGCCTTCCCCCCTCCATTTCTTTATTCCTACTTAACATTATCACTAAAGATAATTTGACAAGGTTTATATATATATATATATATATATATATATATATATATATATATATATATATATGTATGTATGTATGTGTGTGTGTGTGTGTGTGTGTTTATAAACTATGTGTGTGTGTATGTGGGATATGGGTAGTGGGTGGGTAGGTAGTATTTCCCAGGTAGTTGAGGTGGGTCAATGAATCAGCCCGTGATCCAATCCGTGAGTCAGTCCCATCACTTTTGTTGAATGAGAAGTTTGTTACCTGAAAAAACACAAACATACCATAAAAACCTTGAAATCTCTTTCGCGTCTTCAAATTTCGACCTCAGCTTCACAGCTGTTGTGGCGTCAGTGGCGTAGTGGGGGGGGGGGCAAGGGGGGGTCATCGTGCCCCGGGCGCTACTCCCAAAGGGGCGCCAAATGGTATATTTTACTTATAATATTGTATGGTTTTCGAATGGGGGCGCTAAAAAGGTATTTAAAAAGTATTATGCCCCGGGCGCGAGTTAAGCTCGCTACGCCCCAGTTGTGGCGTGCGTGTTTGAGTGTACCGGCGTATTCTTGTTTATATTCTTTGCTTAAATTTATATGCACACTTTATTTGATACTTATTGAACTGCAACATAAATCGATTTAAAGTGTTGTCAGCGTTTATTTGACAGCATTTTGGTTTTAGTTCCTGTTTAACTCAGATTATTTCCATACAAGGTTCCAGAAGGGTCACTATACTACTGTCATTAAAATCCTTTTAAATTAGTTGTGCTTATCTCTTTATCCTATAGGCCACAAAGCGGGTAAGATTTTCATAGTGCAACGACAACGGATGCACCACGTAGACATAGGTTACTGAACTAGCTGGAATGAGAACCCACGATGTACAACAAGCTGAGCGGGCAGCCCCGTAGCGTGAACATTCTACGAGGGGGTGGGTGGGGGCAGGCATTCTACAGCAGGGGCCAGGCAATAGCAGGGGGAGGGGCAGGTAATACATTTTACTAAGCAGGGGGGGCAGATAAAACGCAGGGGGGACCTCCTGCCCCCCTCCCCGCACGCTACGGGCCTGTGAGCGGGGGTCACAACCAAAGGGCCACCAATTCACCCACTATTCATTGAAAGCGTGCACTTTTTGCTTCCAATTAACCTTTTTTTTTAACTGTTGTTAGTTTATTATAATATAAATATGTATAAGCATTTCATATATTAAATGTAAATTATCTATAACTTCTCAACAATATTGTCACAGAGTGACTGTTTGTGTTTGTGGGTTGCTCACGTGTATGGGTGTATGTGATTGTTTAGCACGCACGGCTTCATTATAGTATGAATGGTCTGTTACAGATTGGTTGGGAGACTTGATCGTGGAACACATGATGATGTGTGCGACTGGGCTGGCAGAACCAGGTGTGTAATGACAGATAGTTGCGGTATAACCTTCGGACAGATAGTTGCGGTATAATACCTTCGTACAGTGATGTCGTATATTTAAATTAGAGAGTTGAGCGTTGCACCTACTAGAAAGAGGTTCAATTTTAGTGTCTCTATACTTATGGGCAATTGTTGTGTATTCATTTGAATTAAGTGTTGGTGATTAAATGTACTTTTGAGTCCGTCGATCCATCGTTGGACTTTTGTTATTATTGAATACTATGCTGAATTATTATTTAAGTAACAAGTTTTATCACATCATATCCCTGAGCAACAAGTATACCGTGATAGACCTATTTTAAAATTATTTTTTTGTAACATGAAGAAAAAAGAAATTTAAGATATTTTAAAGTTACATTACAAATAGGAAAATTTGCCAAATAATGTTTGAAATAATAACTGATACAGTTGTCGAAGACTCAGCTATTAGCCGGATACATTTCTTGAAAATAAGAAATAAGTTGCCTTCAAAATATTAACCACTAAGACAATCAGTTTTAGAGTATTTTAATAACACCAAACTAACTACGGCCATATTCATCTAGTGAAGTCAGTTTATAAAGCCTGCATTAGTACTTGAATTTTCTGGAACAAACAAACATACATTTGGAAGATAAAAAGTAGAAGTTTAAATGATGAGCACAATTGTTCATCCACCTGCCTATCTGTGGATAAATTTTGTGACTATCTAATAATATTGTGTGTTATTTATTACTAGCTGCACCCTTGCAAAACCTATGTATAGAGTTATATCCCCTTAGGCTAGGTCATTTTTTTTGGTTATGGTCAGATCCAATTTTTTTTCATGTTTCTATTTTAAACTGAAATACTGTTGTATTAATACTTTACTTTCGATTTAATGCAGAACCCAAATCGCTTTTATTTTATTAGACCCTTAGCCTTGGGGAAGGGTGAGGTGATAGCTTTTCTTTAAAGTCTAATGTCTCTGCTAGACCTAATGTCTCTACTAGACCTAATGTCTCTACTAGACCTAATGTCTCTGCTAGATCTTATGTAATCACACACACACACACACGTTTCTGATGAATACAATTTTGTTTTCGTTTCATTACAGATAAGAAAAATGTATTGGCAATGTAGTGACAGAATGAGCTTGTTTACTGCCTATACAAACTACTAGCTAATTAAAGGATCTGGTTGATCTTGTGTGTAAGTGGGTAAACAAAGTCAGGTTGATTGATATAAAAAAAGGTTCAGTCACGTATATAGACAAGTCCAAAATTACCTGTGGTTTGTAACGGAACAAGGTTGTTGTGGGGGCCCCAGGTTTGTGTGTCCACCCGTCGTGCTATGTGCAGCACCTTGTTGTATGCATTGAAGACATAACGTGAGAATATTAATTCGGACATTGTGTGATTGTTGATATCAAACACACCCATTGAATCACACACTAAAACACACACACACACACACACACAGAGAAACTACTGTTGTTACTACTGTTGTTACTACTGTTGTTACTATACTGTTGTAACTATACTGTTGTAACTACTGTTGTAACTACTGTTGTAACTATACTGATGTAACTATACTGTTGTAACTATACTGTTGCAACTACTGTTGTAACTATACTGTTGTAACTACTGTTGTTACTACTGTTTTAACTATACTGTTGTAACTATACTATACTGTTGTAACTATACTATTGTAACTACTGTTGTAACTACTGTTGTAACTACTGTTGTAACTACTGTTGTAACTACTGTTGTTACTACTGTTGTAACCACTGTTGTAACTATAATGTTGTAACTATACTGTTGTAAGTACTGTTGTTACTACTGATTTAACTATACTGTTGTAACTACTGTGGTAACTACTGTTGTAGCTACTGTTGTAACTACTGTTATAACAATTCCGCAGCGACCGAGTCGCATCTCAGACGTAGTCGAGGCAATTGTGGTCAGGCGAAGGACCGGTCAGCTGCAAGGCGGCGATGATAATTCATTTCATTAGATGGGGCGATAAATACACAATGCCCTGCTGGCGTATTGTCGTAAAGACAACGAGAAAGATGCACCTAAGAGACAAAACAAGGGGAGACAAACAGTAAAATTAAAACAGGAAACAAAAAAAAAATGGGATTAATTGACGGTAATAGAATGAGCACATGGACGAGTAAACAAAAAACGACGAAAGCTAGAGACATACGTAAGTGGTTCTCGAGCTGGGACAACGGGGTGAACGGAAGAAATGTCCGAAAGTTTCTAGAGCGGCCGTCCAAAACCGACCCTCGGTGGCAGCTTAGGAGAGTCGAGCAGGCGCTAATTGCCCAGTTCCGTACTGGGCACTGTCCTATTGGCGCGTACTTTGGGAGGTTGAGGCAGACACTGCAGGGAGGTGGAGGAAACCGTAGATCACGTGCTTTTTGAGTGCACAGGGCTGGCGGACCACAGGGTGGACCAGTCCGGAAGCTTGCTGGCCATAGGGCTCTATGGCAGTCTCCAGATGTTGAGAGACACAGAAAGTCTGATCTCACGGGCTCTAAACGACTAAGTCTCAGCCCGCAGTTTCACTGAGAGATTTCAGAGAGAGAGACACGTATTACATAGTGAGGAAAACGTAATACGTAGTAATATAAGTAGACACATACTAAATAGAATGAGAGAGGGCGAGAAAGTTATATATATATATATATATATATATATATATATATATATATATACAGATATATATATACAGAGAGAGAGAGAGAGAGAGAGAGAGAGAGAGAGCGAAAGAAAAAGTTTATATACGTCAAAAAAAACAAAACGCCATTGTCATGTGATGCATACAAGAGTTTGACAAGAGAGAGAGAGAGTAAGAGAGAGAGAAAGAGAGAGAGTAAGAGAGAGAGAGAGTAAGAGAGAGAGTAAGAGAGAGTAAGAGAGAGTAAGAGAGAGAGAGAGAGAGTAAGAGAGAGAGAGTAAGAGAGAGTAAGAGAGAGTAATAGAGAGAGTAAGAGAGAGAGAGAGTAAGAGAGAGAGTAAGAGAGAGAGAGAGTAAGAGAGAGTAAGAGAGAGAGAGAGTAAGAGAGAGAGAGAGTAAGAGAGAGAGAGAGGGAGGGAGAGAGAGAGTAAGAGAGAGAGTAAGAGAGAGAGAGGGAGAGAGAGAGAGAGAGAGAGAGAGAGAGAGAGAGAGAGAGAGAGACAACCTGTAGGTCATGATGTAGGCCAAGATGTTTGATTTTTTTGTTCCACGAATATCCTTGGCCAAAACGTAAAATAAAATACACACGTACAATAGCGAAATAATTTAGTAAAAAAAATGGAGATATCTTGTGACAGGAGAACCGCGGGGAACCGAAGGACAATCCAGGTAACACATTGTAATATATGTCTATACAAGCCTGAATCGTCAGTCTATTGTCGACGGTGGTGCATTCTAAACTGTGTGGCTTAAATTTTTTATGTGAATGGAATAATCAATAGACTGAGTATCAGCTTTCGCCCATATACTTAATATATTAAACAGCATACAGAGTAAGGAAAAAAAAATTCTAAAAAGAAGTTTAGCGATTGGTTCAATGTATTTATAAGAGGGAAACCAAAATTAGTTCTTTGGACGTCTAGAAGACTTAATTCTACAGATTTACAATTAATCTCTATCTATCTATCTATCTATCTATCTATCTATCTATCTATCTATCTATCTATCTATCTATCTATCTATCTATCTATCTATCTATCTATCTATCTATCTATCTATCTATCTATCTATCTATCTATCTATCTATCTATCTATCTATCTATCTATCTATCTATCTATCTATCTATCTGCCTGCCTGACTGCCTGCCTGCCTGCCTGCTTGTCTGTCTGTCTGTCTGTCTATCTGTCTAACTGTCTGTCTGTCTGTCTATTTATCTATCTATCTATCTATCTGTCTGTCTATCTATCTTAGCTCTGTTTGAGAATTTGTCCCTGTTGATGCGTACTTGCACTTTTAATGTTCTGTTCTTACCCACAACAAATTCATAAACATCTCATAATTAGTTTTTCAGAAATGTACCAGCGGTGTTTTTCTACCTGCACCCTGTAAACATAAGGTTTGGGTTTGACCCCTAAATGGGTAAGAAGGTATCAGTATTAAAAGTAAACAAACAAAGAAAGTAACAACAACACAAACAGTACCTACCAATGAAAGTAACAACAACACAAACAGTACCTACCAATGAAAGTAACAACAACACAAACAGTACCTACCAATGAAAGTAACAACAACACAAACAGTACCTACCAATGAAAGTAACAACAACACAAACAGTACCTACC